>SZWC01024674.1:9934-27992 GCA_023375785.1 Penium margaritaceum | reverse complement strand
GGGGGGGGGATGTGGGGAGGGGGACAATGCATTGAGGTGAAAAGCCCTGCACATCATTATGCGTTTGTGACCACGAGCGAGAGATCTCTGCTTCCTTCTCCCTCCTTGCTTCCTTCCCCTCCCCACCCCCTGGACTGAACCTGACCCTTCCTCTCCCAAGTCAGACCCTCAAGGCAACAGTGCAACAGCGCCGTGCCCTTGTCCTGCGGCACTCACTCACTCGCCACCCAAGGAGCGCGAGAGCCACCCTCCCGGCAGCTGCGTGAGCACGTAGCCCCAGAAGAAGGACGACGCGACGAGGCCCTGCGTGGCGGCAGACCAGCCGAGATCCTCCGCCATGGGGATAATGGCGATGCTCAGGTTCACCTGCGGCACGGCCACGCACACACGCGCGTGGTACGAGGGTGAGCTCCTAGAGAGGCTCGTTCAGCATAGTGCGGCACAACTTGCAGCGTGGTGAGGCACACCGATGCGAGTTGCAACGCAGAAGTTTTGCCTCTGCAGTCCTCAGTGAGGACTGGCACTGAGTGAGGACGGCCTCATGAAAAGTTTGGAGTGAGGAAAGACAGAGTGAAGGCGATGAGAGGGACTAGACATGCAAGGTTTCGAGAGGACTAGTGCGTGCGCTGCTGTGCACAAATTCTCGCACAACAGTGTTGGCGATGTGTTGGGGATGGCGTTCGGATGGTGTTGGGATGGTGTTGGTATGGTGGCGTTGGGATGGTGGTGTTGGGATGGTGGTGTCGGGATGGTGGTGTTGGGATGGTGGTGTTGTGATGGTGGTGTTGGGATGGTGGTGTTGGGATGGTGGTGTTGGGATGGTGGTGTTGAGATGGTGGTGTTTGGATGGTGGTGTTGGGATGGTCGCGTTGGGGTGGTGGTGTTGGGATGGTGGTGTTGGGATGGTGGTGTTGGGATGGTGGTGTTGGGGTGGTGGTGTTGGGGTGGTGGTGTTGGGATGGTGGTGTTGGGATGGTGGTGTTGGGATGGTCGCGTTGGGGTGGTGGTGTTGGGGTGGTGGTGTTTGGATGGTGGTGTTGGGATGGTGGTGTTGGGATTCGCGACGCATGTCCATTTGCCAAGCAACCCACGCCGGCGTCGTCAGTCACACATTCAGGCACGCGCCACTGCAGCAACACATGGACCGCCGTTGCCCGCCCCGCATACCTTGTCCATGTTGCAGATGACGAAGGCGAGCGAGAGCAGGACTTGCAGCTTCAACCTGGCGGACTGCTCCTCCTCATACGAGTTGGACTGAGCTCCTGTGTCGCCATCTGCACCTCGTTGCTCCTGCCCTTGCACTCCCGTTTGCTGCCACTGTGTATTCTCTTGCCGCTCGTGCCTATTGTCCTCTTGTGTCTGCGGTCGTTGGAACACGGACCGCCGATATTCTTCTTCGAGTCGTGCAGCAGAAGCTGCAGACCCAGAAAAGGAGTCAACAGAGCTGGGGATGCGAACCGCCGCCTCGTCTGTCAACCGCGCGCACGTGCAGCCTGCAAGACTGGACGGATTTGTTGTGTGCGTCGTCGGACTCGCTGCGCTGAACAGACATCGGTTTCGCCGGCGCCATTGTGCTGAGCCGTTGCTTGGCGTACACCTCGAGAGACTTGATAGGCTCTGCGCTGTGGCAGCCACGTCATCGGCTGCACGGCCGGCTGCAACAATAGCCGGTGATATGTCTGCTGCTGCGACCGGGGCCGACAAGCGGCAGCGGCGACTGCCCTTGTTGTGGGCCTTCCGAGCGGGAGTGGAGAGTGTCGGTCCGGCCAGTTGAGGCGGTGAACTGGGGGTGAGGGACGGACCGCGATACGGTTGAGGACAAGGGATAATGATCTGATGAGTCGCCACTGTCTTTCCCCGACGATGCAGCCCGGACAAGGGCAGCAACCGCTGATGTCCCTGCTGCTGGGCGACGTACGGATGGGAAGCCATGGATGACAACGACTACTTCAGTTTAGACAGACTAGTCTCCGACGACGTCGTCAGGATCCTACCCTGCTGAGTCCGTGACTTGCAGAATCGATCACTTCAAACCTTGCCAACGTGATGGACCGCTTGTGGTGTTGATGGCCGTTTTCGTTGGTGTCATGGAAATGTCTTCACGGTTGTGAGCTTGGAACCTGCGTGGAACGTCGCAGCGCATTCGCGCAGAGCAACCGCGGATGCGCAGCGACAAGCAGGGCAGCCGTTTGGGTCGGCTGGCCATGGCGCCGTCCCGCTTCCCAGGCTGTGGGAGAGAGACTGCGCCAGCACGCGCGAGTAGTGGCTTGGACGACGGAGGTTTGGGCCACACTCGTGTAGTGATACGCAGCGGCCATCTATGACGACGGCATGTAGGACATGCATGTGGCCCATTGGAGACGGCGATGAAAAGTTTGACGATTGTGATCGCGGTGGCAGATACAAAGCCAGTGATGGCCATACGCATCGGAAGGGATGGCAAGTCATTGGGACGCATTCCTCGACATCCAGTGCTCCGGCAAACATGGGCAGCCGCATGGTGTTGCACATGTCGCCGTCCTTCTGTGCTATCGTGGGCGGAGGCATGCCGTCGTCATGCCCCCCTCGCTCGGCATCGGGAGTGAAAGGGAGGTGGAATCTTACGCGAGCATCGTGGGGCAGGTGTGGCGGCATATGCCTTGAAGAATCTCTGTACAGTGTCCACGTCATCATGTGAGGCGGATTGGAAAAAGTACATCCGAGAGATCGTTCCTCATAGGTTGGTCGATGGGGGCTGTCTGCGAAAGGGGGGATTTGAGAACGCTGCAGTAAGTGGGGTGCGCAAGTATGTGAGAGCCTCGGCAAGAGGAAAGCGTTAAATGACCTGACATAGTTCCTTGCTGTAGCCAGCTTCCTAATGTGCTCGCTGAGAGAGCACACAAGTGCGAGAAAAAGCAAAAAGACTTGGGTCAACAGAGCAACCTGTGACTTATCCGACTGGCGAGCCAACAGCATCCTCTTTACAGGAATACAATGAATGGGACCTTCTTTGGAAGCATCTCTGGTGGCTTGGGCCACGTGCTTTTGAGCATCCCCAGAAAGATCCAGGCGCGCGAACTTCATGGAAAGGCCTGACACGTCGCCATCGAGGATCCCAAACCGCGTGACTTCCTCACGCCACTTCAGGCACAGCGCACTTTTCCTCGAGCAATCACAAGCAACGCAATCCAAATAGTGGTGAACAGGGAAGTCCCCCCATACCCTGTGCTTTTTTGTGTCCCCTGGCAATAACCGCTGTGAGAGGGGGAATCTCCTAGATACTGAAACAAGCATAGGGATTCCTGTGATTCTACTCTTGAATCCGAACATAGTTGAACCCGAACACCGGTGGAAGAGTGTGATTCCACAGATATTACAGTCTTGGGTGCTTCAACCAGCGGTGGAAGATAGAGGAAATCTGGATTCCTGTGATTCTACTCTTCACGGCTTCTAGCATGCGAGTCTCCGTATCAAATGAACAATACAGAGGATGCCCACATAGATAAGACATCCCTTGATATACACTCACTTTATCATAAAACAAATTGACAAAAATTGACACTCACCTGGATTACATCCGCAAACTACACACCCCCCACAAAAAAAAGTAGGAAACTCAATTCCCATCAACCACCTTCTATTAGAAGCATATCCACGAATTCATCCATAAGAGTGGGCGAGATGGGGCCCATGGGTGTTTTTGTAGGAGTATTGTGATGGGGCATACATGGAGAGGGATGTTCCAGGTGACAATTTGTTTTTTGATTTTGTAGATAGTTGTGATGGAAAGGCCGATGAGGGTGTTGTGGTTTGTGACGTTCTCGTCGAGCGGTACAGTTCACTATGACCACTTGGTCGTGTCCATGCCCGTGTAAATCCGTGATGCAGACCCGAGAGGCACCGGCACGTCGGCAAGTGGTGGACCACGCACTCGGAGCTGACTGATGACTGCCTCAGCATCCTCGATGTTGTTTCGGACCTTCTGTAATTCTTATGCAGCTTGTAGGATTTTATCCGTGGACTAGCCGTGGGCCCGATTTGCATGTTTTGCATTGTGTGTCCACCCTTCAATGCCGGATGCATGCGTGTGACAAGTCATAGCGTCCGGCTTGAGATCGTGCATGTTTAGGTTCAGACGGAGTAGCGTTCTGATTTGTCTGCGCAGAGTTAGTGCCAAAACAATATTTCTGGGCTGGTTTCAGGACAGACCTTGCAATGTCGCGTACGA
This sequence comes from Penium margaritaceum, assembly GCA_023375785.1. NCBI lineage: Eukaryota > Viridiplantae > Streptophyta > Zygnematophyceae > Desmidiales > Peniaceae > Penium > Penium margaritaceum. The sequence goes on along the minus strand of SZWC01024674.1, from coordinate 23,785 downwards.
TACCCGCCGTGCGCCGCGGCAGGTATTTATGCTGTGGACTTGTCATTTGTTAACTCTATCTGCAAATGCTATTGAAGCATTATGATGCTCTAACTTGTGTCTCCTAGCCAGACCCTTGCTATCATGTGTACGACATGTGACTGTTGTCACCGTCTGACTGGGCACTGACGCCCAGTAAGCGGCCGTGTCGCTAGGAAGCTTCTACCTAACTTCTCATGGTATCAAAACAAGGAGGCATCCTTCGCTGAGCTGCGTAGCAGAGACATAGCAATGGTAGCAGCATTCAGAGCAACAGCTAAAGCCACAGTCCTAAGAGGACCAACCAACCCACTATGACATGCCGTAATAGACTGCAGCAGCAGAGACACCCTTGCAACCACATCACCATGCCACCGCCACGGGGCAGCCAAGGGTTTCCCAACCCTCTCCAGCAGCAGTTGAGGCATGAGATGTTGAGAAGGGGTCTGTGAAGGGTCCCAGAAGCTTCACTCAGATCACATATACCACCCTCCCCAGACGTGAGAGAATGGAACTACCCCATTTGACCACCGTTTTTGGCTTGTAAGAGCTTGTTAGAAAGCTCTTACAAAAACCTATCCATCGCTTCCACTCCTGCCTCATTTCATGCCTTGTAGGCTCCAAGAAATGAAAGAACTCTCTCATATCTAGATTTTTTTCCGGATTTTGGTCTGAAAAGAAAACGGTGACATTTTTTACCTTCTTTTTTTTTTTTAACATGAAACCACCACCATTGCATTCAGAATCCTTTGGGGCATAATCCCTCCAAATTTAGCTTCATTTGGACAACCTTCATGCTGACATCATCACTGTAAGTGATGACGTTAGCACCAAAACGTAGCCAATTTCTGGCTGAAACATCATTTGTTACCATGGTTGCGAATTGTTGAGAAACGCTGACGGTTATGCAATCTGATGAGTTTGACAACCCGACCCACAATGAGGGCAGACATGGCTTCGGTCGGTGACAAGGGCAAAGTGCAAACTGACCCCTCATCCTCCTCCATAGGGGACCTGAGCCCACCCTCGCAGGCCATTGAGGTCATGCGGAGTCAGCAGGATGAAATGCGTTGTCTGCAATAGTAATAGAGTGACGCCATCCGTGCGCTCATTGGGCTCCTTTGTGGAGTGTCCACAACTCCACAGTAGACCTTCGAGGGAGTCGGCGGACCCATACATTCTACACAACAGTCAACACCCGCACCGATGTTAGGAGCAGGACTCGACCAGCCATTGTTTCATCCTTAGGATGAGGACCATGACATGCAAGGCATGGAGCATGACGCCCACCCGAGTGAGACTTGCCTATTTCAGGAGCGTCTCCGCCAGCTTGAGACGAGTTCCCGGCCTCCACAGACATCCATTTCTCATCTCCTAGAGATCCTCCCAAACGACTTTCCTTGTCTCGGCGTCTTCTCCATCCCTCTTCCTTCTCAGCCTGTGGTTTCCCTTTCTGTGGAGCGGCAACCCAACTACTTTGAGACACCGCCCCCACGATATGTCAGCGGAGACGCCTTTGTCAACGGGGAGATTCTCTTACAGGTGTGGGCCACCTCAGAGGGGGTATGGCCTTACTACCACAGTCCATATCAGGTTACAGATCGCGCTCAAGGAGACGCATGCCACCCACGCGGCTCACATTTGCGCCTTTCACTCCATTCTTTAGGGACCCACCGAGCCCGTATTTGAAAACCGGTGGTGGGCCATGCGCATCTACATGCGCCTTGGGGCCTTAGGAGGTAAACAACTCTGGGCCCTCCGCATGAGCATGCTCGGCGTTCGCCCCTAGCACGTGGACATCTTCTCGGGGTACAACGACGCCGTCCTTGAGCCATTCTCCATCTCCCTCGAGCTTCTTCCTTGGGCGCATCAGCTCTTTCTCTAGGTAGCAGTGGCCCATGAGGAGAGTCCCCTTCCTACAACGGTTATCGCGTCTCCACCGGCGCCCCTCTTACGGCACACTCCTCCGTCCTCTGGCACTGTCAGAAAATGGCCCCCGGGTGGAGGCAGTTCCAACGTTCCCCGACGGGTCTGCTGTGCTCACGGCCATGTTTTGTGCAGGTTCTGAGTCTAAGCGTGAGCTTTCTGGTCGCCTCACGCTATGTTTCTGGGAGTTGAAGACAGTTCTGAGACAATCACTTTTTGCGAAGGGAACAACGTAGCTTTGTATTAGTTTTTGAACATGGACATTATCTGAACATTTGTAGGGCTAGTCATGAGCTCTTTAACGCACCAAACCGTGCAGAATTCGAATAACCGTAGGTCCCGCTACGTCAGTCGAAGCGCAGCACCCCAAACCAGCCGCTCACTAGACGGCGCGCACCACATCGCCCGCCGAGGCGCCTTCACACATCAAGGACCCATCAAAACGTCAGTCCGGAGACGCAGATGTCCCTACGCGTAGTGGCGGCGCCCCTTGCATCTTTGGGGTCTGTTTCGATGATTTAATCATCGAGTTTGGTGATGGGGATGGATGTGGGTCGAAACCTGTTCGCGGACCTGCAGTTGATAAGTCCTCGAGTAACAAAATGTACTACTGAGTTCCGAACGCCGAGCCAGAAATTTGGCTAAGTCCCTCAGTAACAAACTGCACTTCTGGAATCCGGCGGATCATTCGCCGGACGCCTCCGCAGCCCTTCCGGAGCAAAATCTCCAGATGGACTTTTGTTACTCGGTCAGGTGGATTATCCACCTCCGGTCGAACCGCGGCCGACTCCCAGAGCCGCCGCGCACACCCCAACTTTGGAAGCCCATATCTCCCTCGTTACTTGTCCGATTCCGGTGAAACAACTTCCACCGGATTCAACAACTCGTCAACTTTNGAGCCAGAAATTTGGCTAAGTCCCTCAGTAACAAACTGCACTACTGGCATCCGGCGGATCATTCGCCGGACGCCTCGGCAGCCCTTCCGGAGCAAAATCTCCAGATGGACTTTTGTTACTCGGTCAGGTGGATTATCCACCTCCGGTCGAACCGCGGCCGACTCCCAGAGCCGCCGCGCACACCCCAACTTTGGAAGCCCATATCTCCCTCGTTACTTGTCCGATTCCGGTGAAACAACTTCCACCGGATTCAACAACTCGTCAACTTTTAGGGGCAATCCTCCTATTTAGGATCTGAGTAATCCTTGAGTCGCTAGATCCGTTGACGAGGAATTGCCTCTCTCTGGCGGCTCGTCGGCGCCTCCCCGCGCCGCACTTGGGCATGTAGAGGGGCAAAATCTTCAACATTCTCCCCCTTCCACCTGCCATGCCCGTTACTCCTGCTTGCTCTCACTCATCTTCCGCTGCGCCCTCCAGCCCATCATAGCTGGTCATCCCAAGCCCGGCCACGCTCAATGCGTGCCGGTCGACAGGTTGCGCTTTGGTCAAGCAATCCGCAAGCATGTTGTGTGTGCTGCAATGCTGCAGCACCACCTGACCCTTTTCAACCATGTCCCGTGCGTAGTGATAACGCACGTCGATGTGCTTCGTCCTCCTGTGCTGCGTCGGGTTGTCGGTTAGCGAGATTGAGCCGGTGTTGTCTTCTTACACCACCGTAGGCTCCTGCTATGGCATGCCCAGCTCCCCCAGCAACCTGCGGAGCCACACCGCCTCCTTGACCGCCTCGGCCAGCGCGATGTACTCTGCTTCCACTGTGGAGGTGGCAGTGCAGTTTGCTTTCTGCTACACCACGAGACCGTTGCACCAGCGAGGAAGAGCAGCTAGCCGGATGTGGACTTCCGCTTGTCCACATCACCAGCGTAGTCTATGTCCGTGTAGCAGACTAGACGGAAGGGGTCCGCCCGCCCCTTGCCGTCGAACCTCAAGCGCGCATGCCGCGTCGCCTGCAGGTAGCGGAGGATGTGCTTGACCGCCTGCCTGTGTAGTGGGCCTGGATCGGTTAGGTACCTGCTCACTTGGTCCATCCTGTAGGCCAGGTCTGGTCGAGTCGCCACCATGGCGTACATGAGGCTGCCCACCGCCGATTGGTAGGGCACCCCTACCATATCCTCCCGCTCTTCTTTTGCTTGCGGCGCCATTGCCGCACTCAGTTCACAAGTCGTGGAGAGTGGACTGCCAACTGGTTTACAGTCCTCCATGCCATACGGCTTCAGCACCTCGGCCACGTATTTGGCCTGTCCCAGCTCAAGCGTGCATGCCCTCTGGTTTCGCGTAAAGCTCACCCCGAGGTAGTGCTCCAGCTCCCCCATGTCCGACATCTAGAATCTGCTGCTCGGCTGCTCTTTCAGCTGCGGTAGGCTCGGCAAATCCGTCGAGCACACAATCAAGTCGTCCACGTAGAGTACAACGATTTAATGGAGCTGTTTGTCGTGCTGCACGTACACGTTGTGATCCGCCTCACAGCGCTTGAAGCCGAGTTGTGCCATGAAGCTGTCCATTTGTTGGTACCAGCATCTGGGCGATTGTTTTAGCCCATACAAGGACTTCCGCAGCTTACACACCTTGCCCTCCGGCGCCTCCATCCCCTCTGGTACCTCCATGTAGATCTCTTTGTCTATGATGCCATTGAGGAAGGCTGTCTTTACGTCCATTTGGTGGAGCTCCATGTCCTTCGCGGCAGCCACCGCACGGATCGCCCGGATGCTTGTGAACTTGGCGACGGGAGCAAACGTCTCATCGTAGTGTTTGTCCTTACGCTGTGCGTATCCCTTCGCCACGAGCCGCTCCTTGTACTTGTCCACCACACCTTCTTTTGTAAACTTGGTCTTAAGGACCCACTTTGAGCTGATGACCTTGGCATCTTTCGGCCTGTCAACCAGCTCCCACGTGTCATTTTCCGTGATGGACGCCAGCTCCGATTTGATGGTTGCGTCCCATTGATCCCCTTCAGGCCGCGTAAGTGCCTCTTGCACGGTATTGGGCTCCGTTGATGCAGCTAGCATGCATCGCGTCATGCCAATCCATCGACCGGTGCTTGCGTCGAAGCGCTTCCCCGCTTTTCGCTGCCTCCCGCTGCGGTGCGGTAGTTTTGGTAGCGCATCGTCACTCTGCTACGATCCCACCGACTCAGCACGCTCCAGTGAATCATCGACCGGACGGCTCCCCAAGGATCTCTCTCGCTCTGGCGAAACATCGCCCGAACGACCGGCACGTCCGGTGGGTTTCCCACCGACGCCCGATGCACACTCTACCGGGAGTGCGCGCCTTGGCACCCTTGGTGCCTCATCCGCCGGATCCTTCCGGTGGATCTTCTCATCAGCTTGATCGTCATCGGAGTCCTCCGCATCGGCTGCCACCGCTGGTGCACCTTCGCGCTCTGATGCCGCATCCTCAACTTCGGCGTCCGCCGGCTCCTTCCCATAGTCAAGGAGAAGTCCACCACGTTTTTGCTGCTGATGTAGCTCTGCTCCTCGTCGAACTCAACGTCTCGGCTGCGGATTACCTCCTCCTTGCGCATGTCGTAAAGCCGATACGTCTTATGTGCGCTCTCATAGCCAAGGAAGAGATACGAATTTGCCCGCGGCTCGAGCTTGCTGTCACGCCTCTGCGCAACCTGCACCATCGCGTGCGCCTTGCACTCAAACACTTTCAAGTGTGCCACACTTGGCTTGCACCCACTCCAAACCTCCTGCGGCATCTTCCAGCCACTCCTCCCCTTCAGCACTGCTATAGGAGTGAGGTTGATGGTGTAGCTCGCCGTACGCATAGCTTCTGCCCAGAAGCTTCGCGGCAATTCCGCATCCACCAACATGGTCCGTACCATGTTCAGCAGCGTTTGGTTCGCCCGCTTGCCACGCCATTCGACTGAGGAGAGTACGGCGTAGTTTGTTGCCATTTTATGCCCTGCTGGTTCATCCACCCGCTACAGCCCACGTACTCTCCGCCGTTGTCGCTGCGTAGCGCTCTGACCTTCCGGTCAATCTGCCTCTCCACTACGGCGATATACTCCTTCTGCCAGTCCAGGACCTCGCCTTTCCGCTTCATGAAGTACACGAAGAGTTTTCTGGTGTAGTCATCAATGATGGTGACGAAGTATCGCGTGCCGCTCTTTGACGCCGTCTTGAATGGCCCGCACACGTCGCTATGCATGACCTCCAGCAGGTTCGAGGAGCGATTCACGTTCTCGTTGAACGGTTTGCTCCACGCCTTGCCCAAAATGCAAGGCTTGCACTTTTTGTGCTTTGCTGCATCTGTCGCCTCTTCCGCACCGTCGATGACGAGGCCGCATACTAGCTCGCGCTTCGCCATCTCCTTCACAAATGCGAGGGAGGAATACCCCAGTCGTCGGTGCCAGAGCTCCAGATCAGCTCCCCCTCCTTTGGCCAGGTTCACGGTGCGTTCCTGTAAGTCTGCTGAATCTGTCGCCGCAGGGATCACCTTGGTCTCCACGATGTAGAGGCCTCCCTCACGCTTAGCCTCCAGCACGGGCTCGCCGCCACTGTCCTTCCGCACGACTGCCCCTCTTCTCCTGAAGAGTATCTCGTACCCCTTGTCAGTCAGGCGCCTGACACTTAGAATGTCAGCCAAGCCGGGTATGTGCTGTACGTCCTTGATGACGCGCTTCACCCGCTTGCCACCAACCACCACCTCCACGTCCATGTCTCCTTGGCCAGCCACCGGCTCAACCTTGTCGTTCGCGACCACCATGGATTTGCTGGACTTGGTGTAGTTGATGAACCCGACCTTCTTGACCTGGGTATGCTCCTCCGCTTCGGAGTCAAGGCATCGCCGGTTGGCCTTCTTGAGGTAGTGGTTTTGAGTGCCGTTGAGGAGTGCCTTCTTGCCTTTGGCATCCTTGCCACCGGCCTTTGCCTCCTCGGTGCACTCACGGGCCCAATGGCCCTCCTTGCCGCAGTTACGCCACGTACCCTTCTTGGCGCCCTTCTTGTCGCCACCATGTCCGCCACCTCCCTTGGCCCCGCTTCCGCCACCACGCGTTTTGGTGACGAGGGCCGATGAGGTCGACGAGGACTCCCCGCAGAATCGCCGCTGCGCCTCGTTGCGGATGTACTCTATGACCGCACCATCGGTGAGCTTGTCCTCTGCCCATCCTCCCAAGACTATGATGAGAGGGCTCCAACTGTCAGGAAGGGCCATGAGGAGGGCCATCGCCTACAGCTGCGTATCGATCTTCTACCCCTAGTCATTGCACTATGAGGCGAGCGACTCGATCTGCTGCGGGACGGTGATGACATCATCTCCCTCCTTGATTCTCACTGTAAGGAGTCGCTTCATTGTGAAGATTTTGTTCGCCAGCGACTTGGATTGATGGATGGCACAGAGTTTTTGCCAAGCTTCGACTGCCAGCTGGCAGCCCTGGAAGTAGCCCCACTGCGACTCGGCCGTCCCGGACACCAGCAGCATGAGCGCCTCCGTGTTTTTTTTTTGCGAAGGCCTCCTTCTGCGCTTCCGTCGCCGTCGCTTCGTCGAGGACTTTTGTTCCCTTCATGACCTCCAGCAGCCCCTTATGCGCGAGGTGCAGCTCAAAGTGCCACCTCCCTAACTCGTAGCCAGGGCCACCTGCATACTTCTAGATGAGCGGCGTCTCCCTCTGCGCCATTTGTGCAGTCATCAACTCCAGGACCTCAGAGCTTGACGGCGATGTTGTCCCCGATGACGATCCCGTCCACCGCGAAAGTCGTGAGCGATTGTAGACCGGTCAGGGCTGAGGGCCCATAACCCTTTGTCAAAAAACGCCCCCCGGGTGGAGGCATTTCCAACGTGCCCCGATGGGTCTGCTGTGCTCACGGCTATGTTTTGTGCAGGTTCTGAGTCTAAGCGTGAGCTTTCTGGTCGCCTCACGGTATGTTTCTGGGAGTTGAGGACAGTGATGAGACAGTCACTTTTTGCGAAGGGAATAACGTAGTTTTGTATTAGTCTTTAAACATGGACATGATCTGAACATTTGTATGGCTAGTCATGGGCTCTCCAACGCACTAAACTGTGCACAATTCGGATAACCGTAGCTCCCGCTACGTTAGTCGAAGCGCAACACCCCAAACCAGCCGCTCACTCGGCGGCGCACACCACGTCGCCCGCCAAGGCGCCTTCACACATCAAGGACCCATCAAAACGCCATTCCGGAGGCGCAGATGTCCCTACGCGTAGTGGAGGCACCCCTTCCGCCTTTGGGGTCTGTGTCGATGAGTTAATCATCGATTTTGGTGATGGGGATGGATGTGGGTCGAAACCTGTTCGCGGGCCTGCAGTCGGAATTTTGACCAAGTCCCTAAGTAACAAAATGTACTACTGAGTTCCGGACGCCGAGCCAGAAATTTGGCGAAGTCCGTCAGTAACAAACTGCACTTCTGGCATCCGGCGGATCATTCGCCGGACGCCTCGGCAGCCCTTCCGGAGAAAAATCTCCAGATGGAGTTTTGTTACTCGGTCAGGTGGATTATCCACCTACGGTCGAACCGCGGTCGACTCCCAGAGCCGCCGCGCACACCCCAACTTTGGAAGCCCATATCTCCCTCGTTACTTGTCTAATTCCGGTGAAACAACTTCCACCGGATTCAGCGACTTGTCAAATTTCAGGGGCAATTATCTTGTTTAGGATCCAAGGAATCCTTGAGTCACCATATCCGTCAACGAGGAATTTCCTCTCTTTGGCGGCTCGTCGGCGCCTCCCGGCGCCACACTTAGGCATGCAGAGGGGCAAATCTTCAACAGGCACATCCTCCTCCTCTCCTTTCACCTCGATTACCCCGAGTCAAATGCATGGTTTGGCAATAGTTGCGTAGGGGAAGCAGGGGAGGAAGAGGCAAAGTTTGGGCCAGCAACAGTCGCAGTAGTAGCAGCCACTGGCCGGTAGTAATGGACAAACTGCTCACTGCTAGAATGGTGGAGGCGCTCATCCCTTCACCAAGTGCCATCAGCCGCTGGATTGGATGCAGAATTATCACGGCCTTCAGGTCTCACACGCACATTGGCTTGCACCGAGCAGCACTGACCCTCGTCACGTGGTGACCACCACCGAAGCAGTTCCTGTCTCCTCATTAGCGAGCACTGGCGATCCGGATGCACGTGACGACACCATCACCGAGCTCTGTCACGTTCTCGCGCTTTGCTTTGAGGGAAGTGTGAGTGTGTTATCAGAACCGGGTGGTTCATAGAATGTTTGTTTGTCTGTTGTTTTTGCTCATGATGATTCGCATGGGGGGACACAACTGGCATGTGATGATGATGGACTTGTTAGTACTGATTGGATTCCTCACTCCCACCTTTGTGCCCTTCTTCTTTCCTCCTCGCCTGTTACTCAGTGTTTGTCTGAGGCTGAGTATTCCATTACCCATTGCATAGTGACGTCCTCCAGTCGTAATGCTAGTGGCACCTGGGTCATCGATTCCGGTGCCACTCACCACATGACATGTCGTCCTAATGATTTTGTTCTTCTTGGTCCTATTGCGTCTGTTACCTCCGTTCACAGAGGCTCTGGTCAGTCACTACCGGTCCAGAGTGTGGGGTTGTATGCTTTGATGGTCTGTCTAGCCCTTGTATCTCCTCGAGGTGTTTTTTGTGCCTGATCTTCAGCCGAGCCTGCTTTCTGTTGGTGCCTGCACACTGATGAGAATCTCTATAGAGCACACTACAAACTCTGCAATGGTGAATGTTGTTGATACTCATGCCATTGTTCTTTGTGCCTTTGTTGTGGATGATTTGTATCTCGTTCCTTGGACTTTTCCTTCTCCTTGCTCTCCTTCCCCTTCTGCTCGTGTGTTTGTCATCGGTGTTCTCTCTGCTGAGCACCAACAATTGCTACATCGTTGCTTTGTCACGTGGGCTTAGACACTATGTCTAAGCTGATTCGGACACAGCTCGTACTCGGTCTTGACGTGGCCCCTTTTAAAAGGCTGTCCAAGACCGACGATCGTTTTTGTGCTCAGGGTGAGATGCATTGTTACACACACCCTGACTCCCGCTCTCAAGCACTTTGCCCCCTCGAGTTGGTCCATTTGGACCTTCTCGATCCTCTCCTTGTCGAGTCTTTGTGCGATTGGGGCCGATACGTCCTGACCTTGACCGACGAATTCACTCGGATGCACTCAGTCTACAACGTGCGCCAGAAGAGCGATGCCACTCTCGCGGTTCGCATGTTGCTAGTGATGGCTACGCACCAGTCCTGCCACACACTTCACACGTTCCGCTCGGATCGTGGTGGCGAGTTTCTTGGTGAGATGGATAGTTTCTTTACTAAGCATGGGTGTTTTTCACCAGATCTCCACTCATGCCACTCCTCAGGAAGACGGTGTCTCCGAGCCCTGGAACCGCATAATGGAGGATGCGATTCGCGCTATGCAGTCTGAGTGCGGTGTGTTTGAGTCCTTCATGCTCGAAAGATCCGCCTACATGACGTGGGTCTGGAACCACCTCCCGCATGGTCCCCTTCCGGACCACGTTACACTGTACAAGCTTTGGTTTGACCATCGTGCCAATCTTCGCCTCGCTCGTGTCTGGGGCTCCGTGGCTTGTGTGTGGTATACCGAGGAGCAACAGGGGTCCAAGGTCTCCCTGCGGGTTTGCTTGTGTGCCTTTGTGAACATCTCCTCAAGGTCAAAGGCCTGGCACTTTTGGGACCCCGCTCGTCGTCGCATTATTGAGTCTCGCAACACGCTCTTCTTTGAGTCTCTCAGCTACCTTGACCTGACCACCACCATGTGGATGGCCGTCACGCATGTTCCTACGTGTGAGGCTTCTCGATGGATAGGGGAGTCTGTGCCTACGAGCATCTCTCGTCTGACAGATGTGTCTGTTTGAGCCCCCTCCCCTTCCCGGTCTTCGGCCCTCGATGACCCAGCGATCATAGCGGTCCGTCCAGAGACCTCTCCTACTTTGCTCATTTCTATCCATGTTCCCTCACACCCCACAGGCACACAGGATTCTGTACCCATGCCCACGAGCACTCCTGCCTTTATGCTTGAGCCTGCCTCTACTCCTGCTCCTTTTACCTTGCTCACGCCCAACCCTACGACCCCTGCCACTTCACCAGCATCTCCTCACACTACATCACTTGCTCCTTTTTCTCATTCATCACCAGCTACGAGCCAAGGATACTCGCGTGAGCCCAGTGGTTGTCTTCGACCATTGGTCTCTGGAGTCCAGCTAACGTCAGGTCCTGCACCTAGGCGCTCCACTCGCATTGTTGCGAGTGGTGACCCTGGCACAAAGGCCCTAGACTTTAGTGTATGCATAGATCACGTAGAGGTGCATCGAGCGTGCCTTGTCAGGCACAATGTGGTCACTCGCGAGTTTTGCATCGCTTGTGATGCAGCAGTTGATCTTGTGGTCGTCAGGCCTAGCACTGAGGCGTGTGCACTTGCCACGGAGAGCTCTCCCTCGATGGTGCCTGATCCGGGCACATTCAGGAAGGCTCTCTCATCAAAGGACGTAAACGCATGGTGCACTGCCTGTGAGGATGAGCTTCGTGGCATCTGAGAGCACGGAGTTTACAAGCTAGTCGACCATCCACCTGGAAGGAAGGCTATTCAGATCAAGTGGGTCTTTCGCAAGAAAGTGAAGCTGGATGGCTCACTGAAACTCCACAAGGCTGGCTTGGTCGTCAAGAGGTATTCCCAGATCAAGGGCTTCGATTACACTAACACTTTTTCCTCTGTCGGCCGCATGACCTTAGCTCACGCTCTGATTGGTGTAGTGGCTCAACATGACTGGGAACTTCACCAGATGGATGTGAACAATGCATTCCTCCATGACTCTCTAGATGAGGAGATCTACGTGGCCTAACAACTAGGCTTTGAGGACAGTGACAAGGTCTGGCGCTTGCGTTAGTCCTTGTCATCTTGGTGGTCCGTGAGATTGGATGGAAGGTAGATGTGCATGTTGTACTCAATGTTCTAGTTAATACTTGGGATGTGGTAGACCCTATCTAGCCGAGCGTATGTGTTGTGCGCTTTTGAGTGGAACGTATATTCTCATGATCTAGGATGCTTGTGTCAGAATGTGTTGACTAATTTGAGGGATTTTAGCATAATCTGAAGGTTGCCTTTGTCAGGGAATACTCTAGTAGGGGTTTTGTCTATGGGGTGAAGTGTATAGTTGAAGTTCCCTGGTAGGATGCCGGGTCGAGAATTGATATAGGCCTTATGGAAATCAGTCCAGAAGGTGGTGTAGGACGATATCTGAGGTAGGGGTAAAATTGCGCAAATTCTTAGATCAATTTTTTGTACTGAGGCTGTGTATAGGGTACATCAGTTGTTTGTGCTGGGTTGGGGTATGAGCTCGATGTGCACTTCATGGGTGAGTACCGGACCTGCCAGTTGGTATGGTCTTGATGGGATGACATGGGTTTGGTGTCTACAATGGAGGAGACAGAAGGGGAGTGAGGGTTATTGGATTCTTGTGTCTGTGTGGACTAGAGTATCAGGAAATTCTACCTTTGCTATTCCATCTAAAAAGCGTTGCTTGCGGGGATTGTAAAAAGCCATATATGTTGATGGCACAGATGCTAACATTGTGTGTGAGGGGGGTTTGACTTTGAGTTTCATTTGCTGAAGTGAGGGTGTGAGCTGGGTTGGGGTTGGGAGTTTTATGGGATACGTACTCTCACATTCCTTACGTGTGGAGAGGAGGCTCTATGGGTTCTCAGATTCTGACTGAAGTTATGAGAGGAGGGAGGGGGAGGTGTATTTGGGAGCATTGCGTTTTGTCAAGAATTGCAATTCTGTCGTGGGAGAGAAGTGTGTGGCACATTTGCAGAGCCAACAACGAAAACAACTTGCAAAAGGAGATTCATGAGAGAAAGAACAAGGGAAGTGGGTGTGCTAGGGGGAAAACAAGGGTCTTCCTTGATGGGATGCAGCGCTTGTTGGGTATCATTGACAAACTCCTACATCAGGCTGGTGCCAGCACTCCTACGAGAGTAACCTGTGGATTTTCCTGCATAGAGGAACCACAAGGGTGTATTCAGTGAGAACCGATGTGTACATGACTAGGAATGGCAGGGGAGGAGGTGGTTGCTTTAGAGTCTTGTACCTTATACAAAGTTGATGTTGTGACATTCTCTGTCATGCAGGGTGCGTCCACAAGGGTGTGAGGTGTGGGAGGAGCTCGGGGGCAGGGAGGACAGCTGTTTGCGAGTTGGGGCAGGGCTGTCCTGAATGTTGGGGGCCTCATTTGGATTTATTCCCGAGAGGGAGGCTGGCGGAGAAGCAGGGGAAGCGCAGTGGCGACAATGCGTCATGCATGAGGTTGCCGCCGCACGGTGGGAGATTTTATTGTCCTGGTTTACAATGCGGGCTATGGGCGCCTTGAGATTGATGTGTGGTGCCAAGCGGGGGAGACAGAGTTCTTTGGAGGGTGTGAGTTTGCCTTATCCATTTGGTCTATGTGTGACTAGGATTCCATGATATGTTTGGCAAGTTCGGCTGGGGTGCGGCCGTGTGCATGGTGGCAGTGGCGGAAGAGACATACCCACAGCACTTTTTCCTCGTCAACGCTCAAGAGGATGATGCCGATGTCCCCTTTGATGAGGATGATCAGACCACAGGCTTTGAGTTCTACCACTGCCAAAAGGCGAAGAGAGCACAGTGAGAAAAAACAAGTGCAAGGTGGGTGGGGAGAGGGGGGTTGTGAAGGGGTGGGACATAGGGAATTTTCAAGAGAAGGCTCTTTTCTGAAATGTGAGTTTGAGGTGCTGGTTGAACTGGTGGGGGTATGTAGTTTAGAGTGTGTAGGTCCATGAAGCTTAGATAGTGGGAGGACGTACATGACATATCTGGTCAGGGCGGGAGAAGGGGTTTTGGGAGGTGGGAGGGCGTCCTTTTGGGGGTGAAGCAATGTTAGTGGTGGTGCCGGTAGCTTCTCATAAGAGGTAAGCGCAAATAGATTTTAAAAGCCATGGGTGTTAGACGGGGGTGGGGGGGGGGGGGGGGGG
>SZWC01024673.1:7500-30000 GCA_023375785.1 Penium margaritaceum | reverse complement strand
CTGCGGCCAAATTGTCCGTGAACTCCCATTTTTGCTCATGCCTCCCCGGGGAGGCGCCTGCTCGTTTCAGTTTGCGTTATTTCCATTTCCACCAAGCTTCTGTTCGTTCGGCTGTTGCGTAAGTTTTCCTTCTCCATCTAGATACTGAGGGAGAACCTTGTCCGGTATGTCTCTAGTCATTGTCCCTGAAGTTGAAGGCATTATACGAGTATTTCTTCTTCAGTCTTGAGGATAAAGCTTACCCAGTGTAGAGGCATTTCAAGCTTATCCCGAGTTTGCAGACAAACTTGGATGTTTCAACCCACTGGAGACGGGCCGACGCAGAAGTTTCAGTTCATGGAACGCTTAAACGGTAAACTTTGAATATAATTGAACCCACTGGTCGCCAACTTTCGCGTCCTTCGTACTTGCATTAGGCGTCTTACAGTCCACAAAATCGAAAACCTGAAATGGAAAACATCCTCGAAATGGATCCCTTTTGCGATACTCAGATTTTGAAACTCAGCCTCAGCGCGAGCGTCGACATTGACCACGCAACTTACGAACGCGCCGGATAATGTGGGCCCCAAATTGTATCCACATAATCACCTCTTCTATTTTGTCTATATCGACCTATTTATCTCTCCCTCTGTCGTTCGCGCAGACCGCACCTGCATACTACTGACGGATACATCTAGATAGGCCGCGGGTGAGAAGGGGTGAATGCGGTTGAAGACACATCCACCAACGCTCGCTCACCCCAGTCCTCGTTTTGAAACGCACGAATAGTGCAAGCCAAGGATGAGGCTGGGTGTCGTTGAAATAGGTCCTTGGGCTCCTGAACGATCGATTTCAGCAATGACCGCAACTTCCTGTCCGCGTGGTTTTAGCCTTACAGTGGCCTAGGTTGCGTAGGTCGGCACTCCACGTCGATCCGTCCAGATAAACTCAAGGCTTCCCTCCAACAATCCTAGCGAGCCCCACACAGAACACGGATGACTGAATGGAATCGGCCAAACAATCCCCGTCTCCACCAATCACGTGCGAATATCGATGGTTGGAACCTCAACATGCGTCCGCGTTCGGGAAGAGACGCTCCGGATCTGACCGGCGATGATGATGATTGCTAGGCGGCCCGCAAATCGTGGACTCCACTTGTCCTTCAACAAAATGCGTAACGAACTGTCCGATAGTGTCCAAAGACCAATTTCAACGACACCCAGCCTCACCCCAAATAAGCATAGCAAAAGAAAATCTGGATAACCGATTCTGTGATCGAACAGGCAGCTGAGTCAAGAACATAACAGAAAGGTTGGATCCACGGCTAAATTGGCTGGAAGCATGGCAATGAGGCCACCAAAGAGTTTTGAGGGGGTTTTCCATCGCAAAACAGGATGTGACAACTGACAGGGTCTGCCGTCAGATGCATGTATCTAAGATAGGGGTCGAACCGTCCAATATGAAATATAGACCGTCGTCTTTTCTGGTTGGAGGATGCAACAAACTTAAAAATTCCTTCATACTGGTTCTTCAGCTTTAGCAATGATGACCGTCGATCTTGCTGTAAAGACTGGATAGAAAACTTAATTCAACGATTCGACGTTAGGAATGAGTAGGCCTTGACCGAAGAGCATGCAGTACCTTGGGTGAGGCTAGGAGACGTTGCTATCCGTCGTCGGCTAGTTGTAGTTGTGCAATTTTGACCTAAGAAGATGACTAAGGACAAAAGTAGGTTTGTTAAGTGCAAGTGATGTGAAGACATGGGAGACTAAGCCAACTGCTGAGTGAGGGACAAGGGCCATGCCAGCAAGATGGTGACGACCACTCATATGGGGCAGAATAATTGCGAGCCGTCACCATGCGTCGCATCCACTCCCTAAGCTAACATGCCATGTGCACTCACAGCCCAGAAGGAGATATATGTACACTGAAAGATTAATAAGGCCCCTTGGATGGGAGTGAGGCAAGCATGCAGCCAAGATATTGTAGTTGGAGTAGGTGGGAGGAAGATGGGCGAGCCTTGATAAGAAAGTCTGCCAGCTGAGCCTGGCCATTGATGGCACGTACCAGAACTCTCCCAACCTCCACTACCAAAAAACGAAGAAATCTTTGTTGCATATGTGCTTTGTGTGTGGATGAAACACACCATCATTCACTGTAATGCGGCTAAATACTAAGCTATTGCTATGCACAAGAACAAAAAATATGTGCACACCCGATTTCTTAAGCAGAGGTACAAGCTAGGTCCTCTCACATGCCACCTCACTCAAGGATTTATATATTGTCTCAGCCATGCTTCGTAATACACATGAATTTTTGGTGCCACACAAGATAAAACCGTCTCCCATACACAAAACACATATCAACCCCGACTACAAGCTAGACGATAACGGGCATAATCACGGTCACAATACCCCTCCTGAACGGGGCTCGCAGTAGGGTAAACATTACACCAAAGGGCAGTAGTGTCCAAATAGTGTGGTTGATTTAAAAGTGGATTTTGATGTGTGATACATGGTTTCTAGCTTGATTACCCAAGTAATATCAAATCATGTGATGGATTCAAGATATGAGAGATTGCCAGTGACTATTCTGTATAGTGTGGGATCTTTATTTAATGCATGGTCTGTGGAGCGTACATCCAGTAGGTGTACATAGACATCAAGGCTCATGGATGTGTGTTTTTATGGGACATTAAGTACCAAGTGCCAAAAGTATTCATTGAAGTGAGCAAGGGAACAACCTTGATGAACAATTAAGCTAAGTGTTGTACAGTCCCCTGTACCTCACCTAGGTCTGTTACTTTCTAGTGGGTTGTAAGAAGTATTTATGCTTTTCAAATAAGCTTGAGGGAGGGAGACAAGATTAACAAGTCATCCACATATATTAGAAATGCAGCAAACATACCACCGTCCTAGAAACAGGCACACCATTATCCAAGAAATGCAAGATGAACATTGAAGGGTCACAGATACTTTGTACAAACCCATCACTCTCCAAAGCGCGACAGATCTCTTTGCTCCAACACCTAGGTATTTATTTTTGTCTGTACACGGCTTTGAGCAAGAGACACACCATGTCCGTACCGTCCTCAAAGCCGTCTGATTGTCTTACATGTATTTTTTATTCTAATGGTCTATTCAAGATGGATATTTCTACACCCATCTGCTAAATGTTCTACTCCCCACGTACAGCTACTACTAACAACTTTTGATAGGTTGTATACTTTCCCATTGGTGCATAAGTAACTATGAAGTCCTTTCCTGGGATTTGGTGAACATCTTTAGCCATAAGCCTTTCCATATACTTCTCAATCAGTCCGGTGAGATTTCTTTTTGATTTTAACATCCTCTTTACACTAATGGCCTTGTAGCAAGGTATTAAGGACATCTGCTCAAATACCTCATGTTCCAATAGTGTAATATGGTAAATTTAAATTGCCCTTTCCCATTAAGCAACATCTAGATGCCTCCTTGACTCAATGAGGGTCAGCGATTAATTTGCACTATGTTCCATGGATGCGGTCCCTACAATGTGATAGAGTTGCTAATAGTGAAATCTAAGGAGATCCCACACAGATCTTTGCACTGGTTTGGGTACTGGTGTTTCTACACTTTCTATCTCAGTAGAAGGAGTCATAGGTTTGAGGCTTGGAGGTACCTGGGTGGCACTGAACTCTGTAGTAGGTCTGTGGATGAGAGGAGATCTTTTGACACAAGAGTGGCCATCTTTGTGGTGGGAATATAATGGAGATATGAATGCTCACATACTCCCTCAATTATGACTTCCAACAAAATAGTGACTTGTTGGGTCCTAAAACCGCCATGCCTTTAAGTTGTGGGACACCCCAACAAAGGTGCATTAACAACGACGTAAATTCTGTTATTTCTATCATTCTGGCTGTGAAAACAAGACACATACAATTATCCCCCATACCCTCGCAAGACTTAAATCAGACTTTTCTTTTAACTCATGCTCCCATAGTGTGATTTTTTATGGTAGTGGACCTTGTGGGATATGATTCCACATTCAAGTGATATATTTCACATCCTCCTCTTAAATACAAAAGGACAAGCCATACTAAGTGAGTAGTATATGTAGTGCATCACCAATGGTTTTATGCCATCATTCGAACACTTCATCTCTTGTGGAGTGTACAGTGTTATGGTCTGATTCTTGACTCTTCTATCTTTTAGATATGCTGTCAATGTACAAAGCAATTCTCCCACTCTATGAAGTCACACCTTAAGGAGTGAGACACTGGTCATTGTTTTAGCAAGCAAAATACATGCTACGACAACACGCTAGAAATTGGCCTAGGTTTTGAGTAGAAAGGCCCAACAAAGATGAATGTAGTCAGTTGTGAGAGTCAAGGTGTACAATGATACATATTCGACCAATAAAACTTGCATTGGTTTTGTGATGTGAGCATGTACACTGGTACATGCTGGCAGGGGCCTCGTGCTATCACTACACGACAAAGGAAATATTTTTCTAGACATGTGTTATGTTTTTGGCCATGTAGGCAATCATTTAGATGAAGACCATGTACTGGGATGCCTTTCAACAACTGAGTAACTATTTTAGTATTAAGGTGTGCATTTCGATGATGCATGAGGTCTGTGTGTGCTACATCAGTTCCTATGACAACATGCACTTGGGATAGGATCACCTGTAAATGGACATAGGGGAACAGAGACAATGTGTATCGCATATCCATATTTAGCGGTCCATTAGCCAACAGTGTATCACATGCATCATAGGGCATGCAACGTTGTCTCTGTGTCAGTTTTGTCACATTAGAATATTGGTCTAGTTATCGCACGGCACATACGAGAGATCAGTGAGCCACAATACCTCGCTTAGTACCTAGAGAGGTGTCGTCTCCATACCCTCAACCCACAACACTTTCCAAGACTCAGTTGTCATACTTATAACATGACACGTGGCATGCAAATTGACAAATAATTGACAATGTTGAGACATATGATGTGATGTGGTGGTGTCAAACAACCACTAGTGCATGGAAAGTGCATACAAGGTATTGATATCTGTGTGTGACAAAAATCTGACATATTGGTTGTGGGATGCCACTCTAATCGAGTAGATGTGGCTTGGTGCACTCCACCTAGGTTCTTATGCCACTGTTAACCACTTTTGTGGCACGGTCGTCTAGGCCTACACTCTTTGCGTTAATGCTAGAAAAAGGACAGGTGCATCGATGTACGGGGGCATAAAGATGGGTCCTTGATAGATAGGTGGAGATGAAGCTAGGCTGGTGGGTAAATGGTAGGATGTAAATGCGTTGGACGAAATGTGGCAATCCAAAAGGGTGCCAGTGCACAAGGCCCTACCACAGGGTATGTTTTCCATGTTGGAGGGCGAAAATGATATCTGGGATGATGGATTTACGTCAAGATATGTCCCACTCTTGAGCGTGTTTGCTACATGGATGGAGTGATGATTCACTGAAGGTCCAGACAGCCACGCCAATAGTGGCTTGGTTGTTTCCGGTAGTTGTAGGTGTAGTTCTCCGCTCCTTGACTACGCCCGCGTCCCCCACCACCTATTCCACCTTGGCCTCCTCTTCCTCTCCTTCCACTATCAATCCTCATCCTTGCACTTTCAGTCCTTCCTTTTCCTCCTTCCTTGCGAACTACTCTCATTCTTGACCCGTTTTTCATGCCCTAGCCACTTCCTCCCCATTCTCGCGACTAGCGTCTATCTACACCCCCTTTCCCTCATCTCCTCACGTGCTTCTATCTATGCCTCTTTCTTCTCGTCTTGCAATAATGTTTTTCCCTCCCTTGTGGTTCCCTTGTGGTCTTCACCACGTGTCTCTTGTGTCATTGACTCCTGTTATTCTTCTTGACCACCTGCCTACACTTGCGACACAAGTGCTAGCGTAGCAACGCTTCAAACATTGTCATGTCCTCGGTCCCTAGTTTGGTTTTTGAATTTACTTACTAATACCCTCCCAATTACGACCTCTTCTCAGCGTGCATGATCTTTATCTCCTAAAGTTGCCCACCACATCATCACTATCCTCACTATCATCCCCTCCATCCCCACCCAATCATTTCTTCACTTCCCACCCTCTCATAACCCCTTACTATTCATCTCATCCTCCTCCTGTGAAGACCTCTCCTCTTTTATTTCCCTCCTCATCTCTTGCCATCTCCTCCCCCATGTCCATCCTCCACCAACCCCACTCTCCTCATTCCTCTCCTTCATACCTATCCTCCCTTATCCCCTCAACAACTCCCCCTTCAACAACATTGCCTAACACCATCTTCACCCCACTCTCCCCCCTCATCCCCCTACTAGACATAAAACGTGTCCCCCATCCTTGCCTCTCATCACCCACCCTCCTCTCATTTGCTCTCTTCTCATTCCTCCTCTCTTGTTCATCCTGGCTTGCCAGCCCTTCCATCCTCTTCACTTTCTTCTCTCCCACCCTTCCCCACTCTCTCCTTGTCCTTTTAACTCCAAGATTCTAATCGTGCTCGACAATGGGCAAAAAACGTTTCCATCATCAGACACGTCTTCCTTTGTTGCCCACTATCCTCGCATTGCCTCCATCAGTCCACCTTCTACCTGCATCTTCTCTTGACTCACGCATTCCTCCTCCTTCTTCACCAATCTTTATTATCTCTTGATACATCTTGTAGAAAACGTTCCTCCACTCATCAGAACCTATGGCCATATAGGGTCCTCCATATCCATCCTCTCCATTGAAACACTGATGTCTTTATTGCAGACACCTCCAAGTGGCTCCATTCTATCATTGCGCTCCAAGTTCCATGAACACGTTCAAGAGAGAATTTCAAACTTACAACGTTGCAACCCACCTTGATGTTGGATGCCAATCATCTTCAACCTTGTACATGATCTGGAAGTTCCATTGCATAGTTGGTTGCTAATGATGCCATAGAAAGAACATATTGGACACAAAGATACCTGTAAACTTGCCATATTTGATTTTGTAACAAGCTTGGTATCCAAAGAAAGGACTCTACAACATTCAGACCCAACATTATGTGAGATCCATGACAGTTTGCTCCCTTGATTTAACAATCATGTGAAAGTAGTAAAGCATTGGTCTCATTGACAATACTATGATGTTGGCAAGGCGTTTGCAACAATCACCCTTGTGATAAATTTTGAGATCACTACTCTCGTTCTTGGACAAACATGTGGCAGGCTGGTGATGTTGAGGATTGCTAACACTTATGCCAAGTCATCATGATTGTGTCTGTGGCAGCCTTACGTGATTTTTAAAAATTACTATCCTACCTCACCTATTTTCTGCTCATTCTTGGTGGATTATCTTCACATTTTCGTCTCCTAAATCTACCACATCTAAAAATATTCTATTGATAAATCATTTTATTAGTGTTTTATTTTTATTTTATGAAATTAAATTATGATCAAAATCTAAACGATTACATTATTTATAACATAAACATAAAATTCAAACAAACTCATACACTGAATTTCTTATCAACAAATGTTTCAAACATAAGTGCATATTGTTAGAGTTGATGATTACTACGCTTATTTTTCTCGTCAAGCGGGCGCAGTCAGTTTTGGAATCAGAAGAGGCTACAAGGAGTAAGGGAATTTCCTATTAATTAATTTGCGGGTTCAACGTCGGAGATTTTCTCTGGTTGTACCGGCCAAATTTGATTTTGGTGTCTAATTCCATGGGGGGAATGGACCCTAGAGATGTATAACATTATGTGCTCCATGCACAATAGGGCTGTGCATGTTTGCTGACCCAGACTAATCAGCAGCTCTGTAGTGCGACTACACACTGCTAGATTCTGGGCTAGGTCAGATCAGGGTGGGGCTACACCTTTCTAGGTAGTTTGGACCCCCTGCATGAGCTGTTGCATGTGTGCGACTGAGCAACAACATGTAAGGCCTTGGCCTTACATGTTGTTGATGTAGGGTGGGGACCGCCCTACATCAATGCATGCGTGCATGACACAACATTCATCATAGCATGCATGCACGACTCATCAGCCACATGCAAAGCAAGAAGCGGGGACCGCCCTTCATCAGCACAACCATGCATGACTTAGCAGCAGGAGCTACTAGGCTAGGAATCTTCCCACCAGCAGCCGGAAGCTTCTATCAGCCTGGTCAGCTGTCAACTTGCCAGCAGCCTGCTATAAAAGATAGCCAGTCTTGCAGTCCTCATTCAACAACTCAGTCATCACCAAGCTTTCCACCTAAAGTCAACCATAGAAGCCTCCACCAGTATAAGACATAACCTGAGGCCAAGACTTCCTAAACACTCTTCTGAAGACCCAAGTATGCTTGGCAGTAGTCTGGCAGCCTGGGTAAGAGGACGCCCTTGACTACCTGAAGGCCTGATTACCTAGAATATGTGGCCAGAATATGTCTCAGACTCAAGCTACTTGTTGGAGTTGTCTTGCTCAACGTTGCCCACCTATGGGCTAGAAGCTGTTTCTAGGCGTGAGAATCCAGAGTAAGCCTTTATCTGAGTTGTGTTTGTTGTATTGTCTCTTGTAATATAGTTGTGATCAGCTACAATCATTGAGTCCAAACATTCTCCTACATACAACTTTTCACTTTATTCGTATTTTCTCTACAAGCACAACCGTGTTAACAGTAAGGAACCTAGCCCTTGCTGAACCCTAAAAACATCAACATGGTATCGAAACAAGATCGATTCTGACAACATCTACACTTTAAGCCCTGAATAGTGATGTGTTGGAGGAGGTATGGAATCCAGACGCCTACACCAGCGAGCAACTGACTCATTCAAGTGCGCAAGGTGCGGTCCAGCATGCAAATTTCAAAGGCAACATGGATTACATGAGCAATATGGAGATGGATATTTCAGGTGCAAACTCTCCACCTCTTGATGAGGGTTTTCCCCTGCATGGTTTGCGCATGAAGCAAGATCATGGTCGCCATGTGGAAGAGCAGACCAACGCAAGGCGAAAGAAGCGTAACTCTTGGCAGATGCAGCAAAGTGCATGGCGTAGGAAGAAACATCTATGCGCTAGGCTGTGGAGCAAGAATCCATGGCATTGAGTAAGAAACTTTGTTGCACAAGAGCTACTCGGCCAGAAGGAGCAGCGCATATGGGATCCTCAGATGAATTAGATTCAACAGCAGATGGCATGGCTACAACAGCAGAATTAGATGTAACAGCAACAACTACAACTAAAACAACAGCAACAGAAACATTAAAAGTAGAGGTTTTATCATGCCCATCAAGCTTCCCAAGCATCATTAGCACATCTAACTTTGCCAAGTCATTGACTAGTCATGCGATAGCCTGTCATTCCTCGATAGGTGGCACTAACAACATGAACACAATTAGGAATACAACAGTAGTTTCTAGCCCAACAGGCACAAGATCCATTGGGAATAGCCACGATGGCACCATTTTGGCCATCTCCTCAGGCACCAACGTCACAGACATGCATTGGGAAACCAAATCCAAGAGTGCAGCCTATGTTTCAAGCATAACCAATAGCAGCAAATGTGTAGTAGTATCATGCAACGGAACGCGTACCAGGGGTTAGAGGACATGATGCTAGTAGCAACAGCCTTGGTGCATCTACATAACATCAAGATCAACTAGTTTGATGCCAAGAACTTCCCGCACTTGGCCTACAAGTTCAAACATGTGGCCGAGATCCATACCACTTGGAAGTTCTACTCTGGCTATTACGTTCCTCCTCCCCCACAATCTGCACCACACATCGTGTCGGAGTTCAACTACTTCACAGAATCTGCATACATGGTGCTTGACAACCAGCTAATTCCTCCCATTGAGTACGCCATTTGTATGTACGAGGCAACAGCTGAGCCAACCAAACATGCATGGTCCTATCTGGTACGGACCTACATCTTAGGCGAATCCAACATCAATTCTTATCTCCTTAAAGAGCTCTCGCACATGAGCCTTAGTAGCTTCAGTAACATTGAGAGCTACATCAACAAGGCAAAATCACTCCGCGACCAACTTGCCATTACAAATGCATCCATCTCTAAGCTAATCTTTGTGACCTTCCAACTCAACTTCCTCATTCGGGACTTGGATGGCGTGAAGAAAATTTCCGAGTTCAAACCTGAAGCAAATTGACAAAGGCATATGTCTACAAGATGCTATTGACAAAGCAACGAGACTGCAAACTTTCAAGTAAAAAATCACGCATCTTCAACAATTCACCTTACCAGAATGATACAAAAAAGAGCGCGTCTCACTCCCTGTCAAACAACCACGTAGTCATGAAGTCAGCGTACTCCCATGAGTCAATGCGCTTCCTCCCAAAGGTAATCACACGTAGTGTCGCAGGCTAGCAGATCGGATCACATCCTGATATCACATTCCATTATTGCAGAAAGAAAGGGCACATGAAGAGAGAATGCTTCAAGAGGTTGTGCGATGAGGAGAAAGGGAGGATGCATGGCAACTTCAAGGGACTGAAGCGAGGGGGAGAGAAGGAGAGTGGAGGAGAAAAAGGTAAAAAGGGTAGTCAAGAGTCAAACAAGAAGCAGAAATAGGAAGGTAAAGAGCAGATATTTGATAACATTGCATATTTGTTCTAGTTCTTAGAAAGTCAAAGTGACAGGTTGTTTGGTACTTGTACATCGTGTGTACCTTGCATATCACTTGCCATAAAGCCTGCCACAACAACTATGTGCCTTCTGATCAGAGCGATGTGATAATCGCCAACAACAAGCAAGTGGCCGTGCTCGGCAAGGGCATGATGACCGTCACAGGGTATGATGGAGCTCAGTTCAAGTTGAATAACGTCCTCTACATACCTGACATTACTGTTAACCTCCTCTCCCCCGACCAACTGATGAAAAGAGGAGATCGCGTCATTAATAATAACAAGCATGTCACGCTCAAAATACATGAAGGAAAACCCTTTGTAGAAGGTCAGCTCCTTCCTCATGGCATAATTGAACTGGACTTTAGCGCATTAGCTAAAGCTGAGACGAATTCCCCATTTGCATCAGCAAGTCTAAACCAACCAGCAGGTGTAGATGCTCTAGTGTAGAATAAGAGGCTTGGCCACATCAGCAATCATTTGGTGGAATCCATGGTAAAGAAGTGCCATGTCAACGGCCTTGACATCAAGAAACATGGCAAATGCATAACAGACTCTTGTGAGGACTGCGTTTGTGCCAAGTTGTCATGATACATGATTCCTCTAGCAAGAAAGTGCAATATCAGCCAGAAGTTGAGACTTGTTCACACCGACATCTACGGAGTATTACCCTCAGCAAAAGTAAATGGTGGACAACGTTACTTCTTCATCTTTGTGGATGATGCAACACATTTTATTTGAAGCTACCCTCCGTGAACCAGAGATGAAGCGCCTACCTACTTCTTCAAATGGCTGGTGATGGAAGAAAGGCAAAGCAAACAGGAGTTGCAAGTCCTACGCTCTGACAATGCTGGCGAGTACACCAGCACAGAATTCATGTCTCATTCTTGAGGATGTGGGCACCATGTAGCATTTTTATGCACCATATTCCCCGTATTAGAATGGTGTCACAGAAAGGGCACAATGCAGTGTTCAAGAAACATTCAAATCCATGCTCCTCGAAGCACAACTAGACAACTCTTCGTGGTCATGTGCTTAGAGGCAAGCAGTTTGGGTACGGAATTGTATGGCGCACATGGCCTTACCAGACATGACTCTATTTTAAGTATGGCAGGGCTCCAAGCCAGACATCACCATGATTTGGAAATTTGTCTCAATGGCACTTCTTCACGTCCCAAAGGAACATTGCAGAAAGCTTGTAGACAAAGTAGCTTAGCACATGTTTTCCGACAAAGCCAGAATATGAAAGTCCAGGAGTTCTACAACATCGATACCCAACGTACCATCACTAATCGTGATGTTGTTTTTATCAAGCATCTAACACGTCAAGGGTGGGAAGCCAAGCCCTCGACCACACCGGATCTCCTTGATTCATTTTACGACTCATTTGGGGGAGTCAATCCAAGAGGAAGAAGCACACTTTGATCCACTCACGAAAACGGATCTAGATCAGACGAGTGAAGAGGTGGTGCACGTGAGTGTGCCCCTTGCGACTGGCCATAACGAACGCATCACCGCTGATCATGAGGTAGTCGTAGTACGCCATGCCAAAAGCCATCTCTTGGCGACACAAGAAGGTGCACAGGCGACAAGGCTCAAGAAGCACGATGCCACAATTGAACAGCGGCACTTCACACGCCTCCTACAGTAGCAGATGGAAGAAAATCAAAAGGAGGATGAAGCAGAGTGTGACATGCACGGTACATGCTGAGGATGATGAAGTACATGTAGAATTCAGATTAACGTATCTGATAGCTCTCCTGTCTAAGACCTCATCGACACTACCGTCCGAGCCAAAGTCACGTAACAAAGCACTAGCAGGCAGGATTTCAGAAGAAGGGAATGCATTGCCAGATGCAGAATACAACCTCATGGAGCAGGGAACTTAAGAGCTTATAGAGCTACCATCTGGCTCAAGGCCAGTTGGTGTGAAGTGGGTATTGAGGGTGAAGAAGAAGTCAGATGGAACCATCGACAAATTCAAAGCGCGCCAGGTTTCAAAGGGGTTCCCACAGGTGGAATGCAATGATTTCTTAAAAACCCGCACCTGTCAGCTGTTATACCACAACGTTTATCATGCTCGCCATTATAGAAGTAAAACACTATGAGGTGCATTAGATCAACTTCAAGAAAGCCTTTCTCAATGTAGACATGGACAATGTTGTCTATGTGAGGTAGCCCAAAGGTTATGACGATGGTAGCGGACACGAGTGCAAGCTTCTCAAGATTTTGTATGGATTGAAGCACAATCCTCTTCTCAGGTACTAAAAGAAAAAATGTCTCCTTAAGTCATTAAAAATTCATCCATCAGCCTACAATGGTTGCTTGTTCCACCATTGTCTGGTGGAGGACAAGCGTCCATACAACAATGTCCGTATCTACATCGACAATGTGTTGATCATCGGCCCATCGCCAGACTTCATCCACGAAACTACTTGCGTTATGGCATAAGAGGTCAATGTTACCTTGATGTCGAGCTTTCAGTACTACCTCGACATGAACATCAAACGCAACCACTCCAAACGCAAGCTCAAGCTGTCTCAACACTCTTAAGAAGCCAAGTTCTTTGAACGATTTTACGTCCGTGATCATCGTGTTTTGATTCCCCCAAAGGAAGAGCAGTTCATCCATCAAGGACCAAGGGGGAGAAGTGAGACTCACTATCAGAGCAGAGTCCCTTCTCTCATGTACGCTATAAGCTGCACTCAACAAGACCTATTGTTTCTGGTGAGCAACTTGGCGCGTGGGAGTGAGACATGCAATGAAAATGCTTGCAAGGATCTAGACCGTGCACTTGGGTGCTTTCGATCTACAGTTGACACAGGGTTGGTCTTCGACTTTTCACGCAACAGGAGCTGAGCTGGTATATGGATGAAGATTTTCTTGGTACAAAGGAGGGCCATCGTACCACCACGGGATTTGTCTGTCTCCTTGCTAGAATGGTTGTTTTGTGCTCAAGCAGAAGATGGAACATTATCACAATCAGTTTGGCTGAAGCTGAGTACGTTCTAATCACAACAACAGCTTATGAGGTCACCTAGCCAAGGATTCTCCATGACAATATTGGTTTTCTGCAACATAGTCCAACAACAATTTACTTTGAGAAAAATCAGCCATCGACCTCACAAACTCCACAAAGTTCCACGGGCGAACAAAGCACATTCACAGTCGTGGTCACTGGATTCACTCGAAGGTGACCAACGACACAATTATCCTTAAGCACATTCTAGGAACAACGCAAGCAGCAGGTTTCCCGACTTTAATAGACCCGAAAGACATTTTTTAGGTGCATGGAGCAATGTGGACTCAAGGCTAGTGCCCACTCAGAGTATCTCCTGAAGAAGGGCGACCTAGAAGACATGAGACAATCAAACACGCATGCCAACACCAACTACTATCTCCTCACACCCAAAAATAAAGGATCATGGTTCATGGTGCATGGCAAAGGTTTTGTGGAGCATGCGACACAAACCCAGAGCCGTGAAGAAAAGTCATGTGTAGCAAAAAATTCTTAAGCAGCAGTTTGAGTTTTTTCAACGCTGACAAACATAATCACGCTCAGTGTCGGCATGACATCCAAAATATTCAAGCCTATTTTCCCTCATCAGCGTGCTAGAAAAGGTTGTTTCTGCTTCCAGACAACCAGCAGCTTCAACCACCCACTTCAATCCCTTGCTTCTTTAGGAGACCTACTTTAGTCTTCAATGTTTCTAAAAATATGTTCTTTCAAGGACCGAGTTCAGTCCTCGAAGAAAAACAAACATATTGTAGCGTGGACAGGGGAAAGGGGTTGAAAGCGCATTTTGTGCATGAAGAGGGAGCAAGTGGCATAGCGATCGCAGTAGGCGAGTGAAGATGAATTTTGTGGCGGACCAGATGCGGCACAAGCAAAGGGGGGAGAAAGTTACAAGACCGGTAGGGGCGGCAGCAAGCGGCATGCCTATGCCGATTATAGGCTTGGAAGCAAGCTTCCTTCCATCACAGCAGCCAACGAGCAATCAAAGTGCTCACCCGCAAAGTGGCAAGTACGTTTGCCAAAAAGGGGACGAGTGAGCTTGCGCCTCATAAGCCAGCTCGCGAACACCCCTCCAATGGAGAGCGAGCCAAAAAAAGATGATATACCAACAAGAAAAAGACAGAAGGCAAGAGGCGCATGTTGCAGCTCACTTGGCGAGCATTAAGCAGCACAAGGGGAGTTCCCAAGTGTGCGACAAACAAGTGGCATGACCCCAATTCGAGTTGTGGTAGATAAAATTGCACATATCCCGGATGAAGCAGTATAGCGTCGACAACACAAAAACTGGCATCAACAACACAGAAATTGGTGTCAACAACACAAAAAGGTCAATTTATACCTCTACAAGAGTTGTTGGACGTGAGGGGGAGAGGAGACTCGTTTTTTCTTCACTCCCAATGGCTTCACCAACCAAAAAACAACAAAGAAGCATCCAAGCAAAGGGCGAGTCAACCAAAATGACCCAACATGTGGGAGAATTCACCAGAAATGCCTAAAAACATTTTGTTACGCAAGAAGCCACCAAAAATTGATCAAGATGACATGAGACACCACCAAACATTTTTTTATGGTAGAAATGATAGGAAATGCCAACCAGCAACGTACTAAATCCGAAAACTACCAAAAGGGGACCTCGGTCACGGAAGTCAAAGACGAGCCTATTGATTTTAAGCACGTGAGCTACGATAAGCCTTCTCTTAATTTGTTTAGCCACCGGAGAAGCAGTAAAATTTTCTTCTGATATCTCAACACTCTAGGAGCATCTACGTCGCAATTTCTTCGTCGACAATAATCAAACTCTACGGCGCACCAATTGAGGGGTACTCTTAGAGGTGACGATTATTGCACCTATTTTTTATCAAGTTGGCGAAGTGAGTTTCAGAATTGGAGGAGCCTGCAAAGAGTTAAGGAATTTTATTTCAAAAAATACCAAGTTCAACGGCAGAGATTTTCTGCGCATGTATTTGCCAGGTCTAATCATGACATCTAGGTCCATGGGGAGAATGGACCCTAGAGATGTATAATACGGTGTGCTGCATTTACAGGAGGTGTGTGCATGCTTGTTGACCTAGACTAGTCAACAGATGTGCACTACGACGACACACTGCTCAATGCTGGGCTAGGTCTCGTCAGGGTGGGGCTACATCTGACTAGGTAATGTGGACCACCCTGCATCAAATTTTGCATCAGCTCAACTCAATAGTAGCATGCTAAGCCTAGAGTGAGGACGATTCTACATCAATATATGCATGCACGACTCCACACAACATCAGAGTATGCATGCACGCGTAATCAGCCACATGCAAAGCCAGAAGCGGGGACAACTCTCCATTAGCATAGCCATGCATGACTCAGCAACAAGAGCTACTGGGGGGGATGCTGCCTAGAGGAAGGTTTCCAGGCTAGGAATCGTCCCACGTGTAGCCGGAAGTTTCTACCAGCCAAGACAACAGTCAACTTTCTAGCAGCTTGTTGTATAAATTTGCTTGCCTGGCAGTCCTCATTCAAAAACTCATTCATCACCAAGATTTCTACCTATTGTCAACTACTATAGCCTCCACCGGTTTTAGACATCACCTCAGGCCAAGAATCTGCAGAGACTCTTCTCAAGATCCTAGTAAGCCTGGCAACCGTTTGCAAGCCTGGGCAAGATGATGACCCTGACTACCTTTAGGCCTGACTACCTAGAAGAGGTGGCCAGACTATGTCCAAGACTCAAGCTATTTTGCTGCAGCTGTCTTGCTAGTCGTTGCCCACTTGTGGGCCAGGAGCTGTGTCTAGACATTAGAGTCCAGAGTTTGTCTCTAGTTTATCCGTGTTTGCTGAACTGTCTCGTGTACTATATTTCTGATCTATTACAATCATTGAGTCCCCGCATTATCCTAGTTCTAGATTTTTACTCTGTCTGTATTTGCTCTCCAAGAACAAAAGTCCCTGCAACAAGGAACCTAGCACTTACTACACCGCAAAAATATCAACACATATTGTTATTTTTTCACACATTTGAAAATTCCATAATCGTGGCACATTTGATTACCAAATTATTCCTTCCTTACATTATATATGTCTCTTAGATGTGGAATTTTGATATTTAGTTTCCATCAATGTATGGTTGTTCTCATATATGGGATGGTAATACTAACATAGTGGTATGCGGATGTTAAACTATCACTTGTATTATTTTAGCTCTAATTATCTCTAAAATTACGTAAACACATGTTTTAAATTTGATAAAAATGTCATAGTTAGTATGTATATTTTTAAGAGGATTTATATTGTGAATTACATGTATACATATAGATATCATATTTTGATCATAACATACATTGAACAAATTCAATAGTCCTAGTAGATTAACTACAAGATAAAACTATGAAGATTAATGACTTTGGATATCTATGAATGCTTTTACAATCATAGTCACTATGCTAGATACACCAGTATTATGAATTCTCATGTGTTTTGTACAGTATATAATATAGTGGTAAAGATAAGATTGCTTGTAAAATGCCATTCATTCACTTAAAATGGTTGCAATGTTCAATGTACATTGAATATGTAATGATTACACCTCTAGTTACTGCATGGAAGTCATTTTAATCATCTGTATAATCCATCTTACATTGCTTAATCTCACATAGAAATACTAAAGGGGTTTTGTCTCCGTCACTTTGATAGCAATCGTCATAAATATCTCGCAAAGGGTGACTCAAATCGTTTGAGTCCATGGTCGTACATTTCAATTTCTAGCTTGCCCTCTCATTCAAGTGCAGAAACAAGTCGGTTATTATTGCCAATTTGTGAGTTTGCATGATTTGTTTGTTTTAGAAACATGAATGGTTTAGTAAGTGAACTTTTAATTCATATTTGACATGCTCACATGAAATCATTGTGTGCAAAGCATGTCAATAAATTCCATATTGACCCTGTTCTAGTTCTCTTGTTGTGCCTTGCTCAATCAATCCATTTTCCTTCCTCAATCTTGCTCAAAACGAGGATCAGCAAGGGCAAGGGTATGAAGCGATGGACCTTGCCCATGTGGCCATCAGGGAATTTTAGCAATAAACCAATAAACTTGCTTGAATGTTTGTAGGTGGCTCGTTGCACGAGCACCTGACCGTTCTAGCCATCAAAATTAATTGGCTGGTAGCAAGCTTGTGACTCACCACCGGCCCATCCTTGCTTTAGCAACGGGTGGTTGCTAAACATCCCCTCTTTATTGTGAGGTGGGAGGCCCGAATCATCCCTTGAGCTATATTCCTCCCCAATTAGTATGAACCACCCCAAGTTCAAAGTAGTAAGAAGTGAACATTGAAAACGTTTACCACTGGCTAAACATGAATGCATGCAAACAAAGTTTTGTTATGCTACAACTTATTGGTTAGAATGGATAGCAGTCTTCCCACCTTGGTTGGAGTATGTCAATGACAACCATGTTCAGTGTCTCCAAATTCCTATGGTCGATTCTAGTAACTTCCTCCCTGTGTGAATGTGGTCATGTAAAATTTCATTCAGATGTTTCTTAATGTTACAAGTAAATCAATGAAAGTGCTTGTGCGCTGAGTACTTGCTTGCACCCTTAGTGAGTAAGCAAGATTCAGGTTCCGATGAGCTATGTCAAGGTCCACAACTAGCTCAATAAAAACGAAATTCTCTACAAAATTGTAAACAAAGTATAGTCTATGGTGCTGGATTATTCGAAAGACCTTGTTTGTTCATTCACACCATGGAACGCTAGTGGTGGTTGAATAGTTATTTTGTAGTTAAGAAAACCAAGAGGTTTGCATTAAAACTATCTTGCATCTTCATTTTTGATGGAAATAAAAACAAAAATACCACTAGCGTGATGCATGTAATAATGAAAAATGAGGCAATCCTCCTCGGCA
The DNA here is from genome assembly GCA_023375785.1 of Penium margaritaceum. NCBI lineage: Eukaryota > Viridiplantae > Streptophyta > Zygnematophyceae > Desmidiales > Peniaceae > Penium > Penium margaritaceum. The sequence goes on along the minus strand of SZWC01024673.1, from coordinate 11,515 downwards.
GAAATGTGTATGTTTTTGGCGGCTTCAAGCAAATGTTTGTAATGAAAAGAAACACCTTTTAGTCGATTTCACATCCCGTCTCATGGCAATTGTTCTTTGCACATGTCTTTTATCATTGCCCAGCTCATTAAAGGTGATATTTCCCCCCAAAAAAAAGGAGTCTACATGCTGCAAAAAACTCGAGGAGAAAATATCCGTCCTTTAGTAGCTCCACTCTTCACCAATGAAGAGGTCACTATTGGATGCCAAACATGATTTGGCACAAACCTTGTGAAGTGCATGGAGATTTTCAACGTGCTGTTTATTTTTCACCTTACCAGTGCTTGGAATTTCTCCAAAGCATTCATGAAGAGACACCTACATCCATGAAAGTTTTGCCAAAGTGCAATTTTTTCGTCCTTTGGTTTGAGGTTTGAGTTTTTTCAACATTTTAAATTCAATACAAAAGCAATCATGCGTGTAGTTCTATTTTTGACTAGAAAGTCATTCTATCTTAATTGGAGATAGTGTGCAAGAGAAACTCATGGTAATCAGAACACACTCAAAGACGAGATAATCATTGTCCTCTAGATTCATGTTAGTGGCTATAGAATAGATCATGACATATTTCTTTAAAGATGAGAAACCACTAGTATTACATTGTGGCCATGGGCCGTGTCAAGAGAAAACATAATATTATCCGTACTCATGTCCTCACCTCGAGTCCATAGAAAAGAAAGATCTAAAAGGATACAAGCAAATTATTTTTCACTGGAAATATTCCAAAGATATGGGTCTCATGACATGTAATGCTTATAAATATATACACACCCCATCTTAGACACCATTTTTGGTTAAAGATGTTTTGTCATGTCTTTCAAGGTCTAACATTTTTTCTTATTAGCAATTCATGGTGTAGGGAAGTAATTGTCTGTCTTAGTTCTTCTTATTTTAGAGTTCAGGCTTTTTCTTCATTCTAATCAACTTTGAAATCCTTCAACGATCTATAAGTTTCCTTATTTTCACTAATTAAACCTAGAAGCCACACAGTATCCTATCAAATTCATCTTTACAAAACCTTGATTTTGGATTATATGTAAGAGTGGTTAGAGAAAAGGTGGAGGGAGTTCTAGTGCATGCATTCTAGATGAAGAATGGCCCTCAAACACCCACCAATCCTTGTAGTCGCTTTAATTTCTTTAACCTCTCATCTTAGTGGATCAACTTTGTTGGTATATGTAGCCTGATATTCCCACATGGATAAGAATTGGCTTATGTTTTATTTCCAATGTCTCTCATGTTGTCAGGTTTGGTTGATTTTTTAAATAAACTAGCTAGATTTAATTGTTCACAAATTTTGCCAAACTTAGTGTCGTAAAGGTAACTAAACGTATAAGAAATCTCCAACACACTGAGGAGCTCCTGATCAATAGTTGTCTTTTGCATCAATGTAAGGATGATTTTACATATCTCATGCAAAATTGAATGACCCTTCTATTTCAAAAAGTCTCCGAGTCCTACTGCTAACGGATTTGGAAAAGCTAAGGGGGACATTATGGAAAACGGTTTTTTGAATTCAAGAAACTCCCTATGATAGTCATTAGTCGGTTCATAATGCACGTTGTTCTGTGAATGCATGGATAGTAGAGGTACCAAGGTCAAATACCCTTAGATGAACCATGTCAATGTGTTTTCACTGCATTACAAATACCTAATCTACCTGAATGGTTTTTAGCGTGTTCTATCTGCTATGATTTGGACCTTCCATGCATTAACAAAGGTTTCATTATTGTTATGCGTCAATTGTATTCGAGCTCTTGTTAACCAAAATTGCACTTTCTCACCTTCAAATAGAATATCCACCCCCGAAGGATTGAAAAGAAGTGCTAACATGATATGCTCTTCCATTCATTTCGAGAAATTGAGACATTTTCCAGGTAAAATGAACCATGTATCCTCAATGTGTTGCATTCATTATTTTGAAGCCCAATAATGTCACTTGTTTGTAAAAATTTATATTCTAGGCAGATCATCCTTTGTTGACCAGATTTAATGGGACCTTTTAGAAAACTCCAAGAAAAAAACCTTTTCCACTTGTAGGTCCTCAATCTGTTGAAAGGGGAGGTCATTATCGCCTTGATTTTGTTGGGAACCTGAGAGAAAATGCATATGTGTAAAGGAATGGTTGTTTTCACAAAAGTATAGACATAGAATGGGGCTAGCATTTCAGCTGAATCCGCCCTTTTACCAAGTACTCTTTCTTTAGCATTATGCCTATTATCTTTCTTCTCGACTAAGGGGAATATGTGGGTCTAAATAGAATAACAAATAATGTGGCCCACATGCCTTTTTTGTGGAATCTAATTAAAAAATTTCAGACTAAATACAAGAAATCAACTAATAGAGACTTTATCTCGCATGGAAGTTTCCCTTCACTTATATCTCAACTTCTAACATGTAAGCATAGAAGTATCAACAACCCTTTTAAAAACGTCTCTTGGATGGCATTGTTTACAAGGTGATGTAGAATTTTAATTGAGTCGACAAAATTTTCTTACTTGGAAAAAGAATGCATTGTGGTTGCCCCTTTCAATGGATAAAGGTATTTCATTCAAAGCACATCTCAGACTTGTTTTTACAAAAGAAGGGATGGCAAAAACCTGCGTAAAACGGGTCAAGAAGTTGAGTTTATTTAGCGTGACCCTCTGTGTATGATTGAAAAAAATGTTTCACTTTGTAAGTACCGATCATGGGTATTGTACTATTTATAAAAAAAGTGTCATTTATGGCTTGTACGTGAGGTCCTGTTTTTGGTTAAAAGTAAGAGGAACAAAAGAGTAATTGTCTATTATTTCATTCAACATGATTGAAAGAGAAAGAGTTAGGTTTCCTTTGAATTGCATTGTTACCTTACCTTGTGTATTTTGAGTAAAATGGCTTCCTAGTGACAAGACAAGTTTTTGGTAAGCATGGAATTAGTAGGAGTGATGGCGTAACTACCATGATTTACCCACTCAGGTCCAAACCTTGCGGCTATGAGTGAATTCAGCAACAACCGTCTTGCATTTGATAGTGTCAACATTGAGAAACATAGGTATCTTGAACGTTTCAAGCTCATCGTCTTGAGTGTGTTTGATTTTATCATTCTGTCACACAGTTGTGACAGTAGTGGTGGGTGGCCACCAATAAGAATTTTTGATTGTGCATTTTGTTTGGAGATGCACTGTTTGTTCAGCAATGATGATTAGTACGTGGTGAACTAGTTTGAACAAGAGGGTAGAAACTAAATGAAACAATTGAATGCAGAAAAAATCAGAATATTTTTACATCCTCGTAAAAACATGAAACCACACTCTTGATTAATCTTGAGTACTCCCCAGTAATGTCACTTAGGTGTGGAGGAAATCTATAATACAACCTTATCTCTTTCCACATCCGGGCCAATTGTCGTGGCCACGACCTTGACCACGACCCTATCCCTTGCCTTCTAATGCATCATCCCTACGAGATGTTGCAACTACAGCCAATGGTGAACTTTTGTCCAAGATCCTCGTTCGCTGGTGGCTTGTGAGTGGCTAGCTGCCGGCCATTCCTTCATTTCACAAGGGGTGGTTGAAAACTATCCCCTTGCTTTTTTTAGGTGGGAGGGCAAAACTTGACTTGCCATTTTAACATGATCACATTTTAATGTATGTGAATTTTATGAAATTTTGTTTAATAAATTTACTAATATCTATTTTTATTAGATATGTATTCATCAATCCACAAGGAAAGTATGTTCATTTACAAAGAAGTTTAATATTGTCATGAATGTTTTGTAATTTTATCAACTTAAATAAGCCATTAATTTTAGGTTATTTGTGTGATATTCTAAAAGAAGGATCAAGTTTGTAGCTTTTGAATCTTTCATCTCCATTATGTTTGGGTTTTTGTTTGCATTTATTGGGTACACTTGCCGTATACCCACTGTTGACGCAACTAAATGTACATCCTCCCCATTTTTCACACAAAAAGAATAGGATGGCCACTTTGACAA
>SZWC01024673.1:0-2500 GCA_023375785.1 Penium margaritaceum | reverse complement strand
CGCCGCCGCCACCGCCGCTGCTGCCGCCGCCACCGCCGCCGCCGCCGCCGCCGCCGCTGCCGCCGCCGCTGCTGCCGCCGCCGCTGCTGCCGCCGCCGCCGCCGCCGCCGCCGCCGCCGCCGCCGCCGCCGCCGCCGCCGCCGCCGCCGCCGCCGCCGCCGCCGCCGCCGCCGCCGCCGCCGCCGCCGCCGCCGCTGCCACCACCTCATCCTCCTCCTCTGGTTCTAAATCCCTCCTACCTGAGTCTCACGGGCTTGTGTGAGCCATGTTGACTGTTGAGGACTGGGTTTACTTGATGGGGAGGTGTTGCTGCTGTGCTTCTGCAGTTACCTGCTCTGTGACATGTGTTCCTTTGCTGCCGGTGCACAAACAACTGCAGGCCCTGATTGAGGAGAATAGGCTCCGGTTTGAGAAGACAAAGGCTGTCATTGGCTCTAGCCTTCCGTTTCTTTCGCCAAGCCAATCGCTTTCAGGGCAAAGAGGACTAGGAGCAGCCTCAAAATCAGGAGGAAGAGCAGGAGAAGGGGCCGGAGCAGGAGCAGGAGCAGGAACAGGGGCGGGTGCAGGGGCAGGTTTTTGGTCAGGGGCAGCAGCTGAAGAAGCTGGGGTGATAGGAGTTGAGAGTGGAGATAAACGTGCAGCTGTTGCAGGAGGAGGGAGACAGACTGGAGGAGCAACTGTTGGCACTGTTGCATGGTGCTCATGGCCCTCTGAATGGGCTGTGAGCTGTGAGGGTTTGCGGCACAGAGAGAGGCCTCCTGCTTTTGCAAGGACTGCTGCCATGTCGGCCATCATGGAAAACAACCTACCTGTACAGCAGCAGCAGCCGCCGCCGCCGCAGCAGCAGCAGCAGCAGCAGCAGCAGCAGCAGCAGCAGCAGCAGCAGCATCAGCAGCAGCAGCAGCAGCAGCAGCATCCGCAGCAGCAGCAGCAGCAGCAGCATCATCATCATCATCATCATCATCATCATCATCATCATCATCAGCAGCAGCAGCAGCAGCAGCAGCAGCAGCAGCAGCAGCATCAGCAGCAGCAGCATCAGCATCAGCAGCAGCAGCATCAGCAGCAGCAGCAGCAGCAGCAGCAGCAGCAGCAGCAGCAGCAGCAGCAGCAGCAGCAGCATCCTGTGATGCCTCCACAGCAAGAGCAAGAGCGGCTAACGGAGCAGCGGTTGAAGTCTTTGGACGAGGTTGGTGCTCAGCTGCCCAGGCCTGGCGCTGGAAAGAATGGTGAACACATCGACGTGGATCAGCTGCAGCAACATGTACCACGACCATTACAACATCCGATGCTGGTGCCATCAACCCAGCAGGAACATCAACAGCTGCTGCTACTCCCATCCCCGCTGCTGCTGCCGCCACAACAGCAGCAGCAGCAGCAGCAGCAGCAGCAGCAGCAGCAGCAGCAGCAGCAGCAGCCGCAGCAACAACTGCAACAGCTTAAACTTGTGCTGCCCCAGGTTCAGCAGCCACAGCCCCGCCAACAGGACTTGAATGTGAAGCCAAAGCGATTTCCGGCTGTAAGGGAGCTTCCCGGGTTCATCACCTGGATTCACATAAAAAAGTAAGTGGTGTGTTGAGAGGTTGACAGGGAATCTGAAGGAATATGCGTTTTTTGGAGGCAACGGAGGCATGAGGAGATGTGGCATGAAGCAGAGGACAGGGAACAAGAGGGGTTAGTGAGGAAGACACCGCTAAGCAATGAAGGAAACGCGCACGAAGACTCAGGGTTGTAGATTTACAGTCAAAGAAGGAATAGGACTTGAACGAAACCCAATCACCCACGGAAGTCGTAAAGAAGATGGACACCTGACTTCGTTTGTCACAAGCTTTTGACACTTCTGGGGTAACCAGCGATTTTTATCTCTGCAACATTTAATGTGTGATCCTTCCTGTGAAGACCTGTATTGCCCGTCCTTTTGTGGCACAGTCGTTGCAAACGCAGTGCACCCCACTCATTGCCTCGCAAATGATTTGGCAAGTACATCGTAGCAACTCTTTAATTGAGTGTTTTTGTGCAATGTGCGGTGCCACAGTCTTGAGGTGAACCAAGCACTGACCTGCATTGCCTTCTGTGGTCCATGCTCAGCTTTGTGCAGGAGAGTCTTGCACTGGGAAAAAGACCTTTACCTCTAACACCTCTGCCCTGGAAGGCAGGACAGGATGTCGAACGTGGACCCCCGAGAAAACTATGTTGTTCGGCTTCATGTTGATTTTCTCAAGTTGAAGATGGGTGTGACCTTTTGTCAATGTCTGTTCTGGAGCAGAAAATTGGCCAATACAGCCTAACTTTTGTTGTGACGCTTGCAATCTGGTGGAATGTTCATGGATTTCTACATACTACCACAAGTTCTCCATCCCTCGTCAAATTGCTGCAGCACATCAACCCTGTTTCACGTTGTTGACGGGGTTCAAGGTTGAATGCACAGCCTTATGTCATTCAACTCCCACATCTCTCTCTCTCTCTCTCTCTCTCTCTCTCTCTCTCTCTCTCTCTCTCT
>SZWC01024672.1:6357-24821 GCA_023375785.1 Penium margaritaceum | reverse complement strand
AGCAGCAGTAGAGACAACAAGAAGCACATGCAATCTGGGTTTGAGGCAGGATAGGATGAGATCAGCAACATGATCAGCGAAAGTGTCCTAGTCGCCTTGATTACGGTGCAGGCTTTTCCAAGAAACACCATGGGGAATGAGCAGCCTGGAAAGCAATGCGCTCTCGCTGCAACACGTGCTGGAGTGCAGCATACTAGATAGAGAGCATAAGCAACAGAGACGAAGGGGCAAGATGGGATCTCATCAGACTTGCGGCAAAGAGAGAACAGAGGCAGCAGGGCAGCAGCTACAGAAGATGTAATCAGAGAAACCAATGAAGCGACAGAGATCACGAGACAGGCCACTCCTGCTAATCTGCGAGTTTTGAGAGAGGAGGCCATTGTTTTGGTAGATATGAGGAAGACGGCATGTTGTGAAGCCAATGAGGATCATTAGGAGGATGTTGTAAGAGAAGAAGAGGCAAGAATAGAGGTGACACCAGCGGAGAGAGTTGTAGCAACTGCAGCTACTGCTAAAGCTATTGCGTTTGCTGCAATAGCCACCTGTGTGGCTACGTTGACCGCATCCATAGCAACGGGTCCAAGTGAGACAACTGTTGTAGTGCATGCGTCAATGCATCGGCCAACTGCTGTGATGGATGGAGTGCATGTAGCACAAGCAACAACTGTAAGAGTAGCAACTACAGTAAGATTGGAGTCCAGTAGAGCAACAAGTACTTGGAGGCTGACATTTTGTCGATCTGACGGCACAACACGAGAGGCAGGTGGGTACAACCTTGTAGGTGAGGAACGGGAGAGAGAAGAAGCAGTGGAACTCAAGCGAGCACCTTGGTACTGTCGATGGGTCCTAGAGGCTGTGGGAGGGATTACAGGTGTTTTCTGTGGTCGACAGTCACTTTGCTGAACAGTTGGTGGTGCATTTATGACCAATCACCCTCCAATTACACACTCATTTTCTAGTGTACATCGTATACTGTATAGAAAGGCAACTTCTAGGAAGTACATATACCCCATGTACACCGGTTGGCAACTTCCAAGATATACACATATCCCACGTACATAGAAAGGCACCTTCCAAGAAACAAAATTACTTGACCTGTACCCCCATACACTCACCACATACAACTCCCCCCTCCCTTCCCCCTAACCCCCCCCCTTCCCACATGCACTTGCATATCTGAATCATTGTACATTACACTAGTGTACATTTAGCACCTATCTCCTCATACACTCACCCCATGCAATCACCACATAGAACCCCCCTCCCCTTCACTTCCCTTCCTCCCCTCCCACAATCAATTGTACATCTAAATCACGGCATTACACACTAGTGTACATTTAGCACCCATCTCCACATACACTCCCCCCATACACTCACCACATACAAACCCACCCCCCCCCACATTCACTTGCACATCTAAATCATAGCATCATACACTAGTGTACATTTAGCACCCATCTCCACATACACTCTCCCCATACACTCTCCACATGTAACTCCCCCCCCCCTCCCCCCACATTCACCTTCACATCTGAATCACAACACTATACACTAGTGTACATTTAGCACCCATCATCCCATACACTCCCCTCATACACTGATCATATAGAACCCCCCCTCCCGCTCCCCACATTCACTTGCACATGTGAATCAGAGCATTACACACTAGTTTACATTTAGCACACCTCTCCCCATACACTCCCTATATACACTAGTGTATAATGTTGTGATTCACATGTTCAAGTGAATGAGGGGAGCTTGGGGGGGGGTCTATATGGTGAGTGTATGAGGGGAGTGTATGGGGTGATGGGTGCTAAATGTACACTATTGTATAATTCTGTGATTAAGATGTGCAAGTGAATGTGGGGGGAGGGGGGTTTGTATTTGGTGAGTGTATGGGAGAAGTGTATGTGGAGATGGGTGCTAAATGTACACTAGTGTATGATGCTGTGCCCCCAAATGTCACCCCCCCTCCCAACATCCATCAACCAACTTGAATGTTTGCACACTACACTAGTGTAAAACCTGCAATCATCCTCCCATACACTCCCCTCATACACTTGGCACATATCACCCTCCCCTCACCCCCCCCCTCCCACACCCATGAACTAACTTGACTGACTGCACCATACACTAGTGAATAACCTGCAACCATCCTCCCATACACCCCTCTCATACACTTGGCACATGTCCCCCCTCCCCCCCTCCTCATATCCATCAACCCACTTGAATGTCTGCACCATACACTAGTGTATAAACTGCAACCATCCTCCCATACACTCTTCTCATACACTTGGCACATGTCACCCCCCCTCTCCCCACATCCATCAACCAACTTGAATGTTTGCACACTACACTAGTGTATAACCTGCTACCATCCTCCCATACACTCTTCTCATACACTTGGCACATGTCACCCCCCCTCCCCCCCCCCTCTCCCCACATCCATCAACTAACTTGAATGTTTGCACACTACACTAGTGTATAACCTGCTACCATCCTCCCATACACTCCTCTCATACACTTGGCATATGTCCACCCCCCCAACCCCTTACCCTTGCTGGTAACTTCATGGAACCTGCATAGCACCCCACATGAGCTATACATCTTATTGAAAGTGCACAAAAAGAACCCCATTGACCATGCCTCTGGTGGTGGCAAGGAGTGACGTGTTCTTGAACCTTTTGACACCGTCTGACAATGTTGATTATTCTCTACATCCTCGTGTGTGTAAATTGTCACGTCGTATACCTCCCTAGGATGATAACCCAGACTCCTTCGGCGGACCGGCGACCAGTGTTCACGTTCTTGTCGGACTTCATAACAGGCCAGCCCGTCGTACATGTATTGCTTCTCTCGGCTGGGTGTAGGAAACGCGAGTACATGTCCTGAGGATGGAGGAGACGCCGACGTGCTGAACGAGCAATAGCTCAGGCCGTTGCTCTATTGAGTGGTGTTGTTTCTTTAACACTTGACGTTACGTCTGCTTCCAGGATGATAGCTGTTAAGTTTAGTTTAGTGCCAATTTCAAGTCACGGCGGTTAGTGTCGTTGCACCATTGCAAGCGGTACAATTTCGTATGAGCTAAGCATGTGGTGAGGTTCGACACACTGCTGGTACCGAAAGTGACAACAACTAGAGAGTACACCGTCTATCATGGTCTGTAGTAAAGCAGTAGTGTGGTTGCGGCTGTCAACCTACCTGAGGCAACGGTCTAGAAAACGGGTTCCAACACAATGGTTCCCGCCGAACCATTGTCCACAGTTCACAGGGTGAACTGTGGACAATGCTCTTCATATTGCAACCAAGAGATGATATCACCCTCAGAGCCAATGTTCCACACTGAGCAGTTCATAGGAATCACTTCCTTGCACTGTGTCCTTAGCACCTGGTCACTTTCGCGCGAGGAGCAAACTCCTCTCGCTTAGACCAACCAATGCTTCTTTAATGTTTGCCTCTGGTAAAAACTATGTTAGGAGTCTCAAAGGTAAGAACTGTACTCAATGACAGGCAACTGACAGGTTCTTACAGTCCTAGAGCCAGCCTCTAGCCTAGGCGCGCAGTGGCTCCTTGGATGAGCCACTTTGGGGGCAATCTGGATTGCGTCATCCCCCCTGCCTACATGGTGCTCCCTGTGACCGCCAAGTGGCGCCAACCACCAAGAAGGACCTTGGAATGTTCTAAGATGCCTCTTACAACCTTCCTGCCCCCCTTTTGGTCAAAAAGAAAATTAGTCACTGGGTTGGGACTTGACCTAGTAACCTCCCACTCTAGAGACCAACTGTGGAACGTCTAAGCCACAAGGAGTTGTCCTAGGGAGCATTTGCTGGCTATAGTGTCCAGATTTGCAAGGGGACTTGCTCCAAAGGAGCAGTGCATGCCTTGTCTATCTGGACCAGACTTAGGGGACTTACTCCAAGGGAGCAGTGCATGCCTAGTCAGTCCTGTGCCTGTCCAAATATCAGCCATGGACAAGGAGCATATCAGATCAACAAACTCTCCCTTACACCTCTGTCCATTAGCTATGAGGTCTCTCCTCTCTCCAGCAGACTTGACCTCAGTCTTCCTCCGCTACGTTGACCATACCGATGCCTTGAGTACCTGCAGAGTGCAATTCGCTGTCCAGCACCTTTGTCATGCAGTCAGCGAGCATCTTCCTAGTCTCCACGTATTCCAAGTCCACGATCTCCTTTGCAACCAGGTCGCGTGAGTAGTGGTACCTGATGTCGATGTGCTTGGCCTGCCGGGAGGTGACATCATCCTGTACCATTTTCATGGCGCTCTTGTTGTCGATGCGGACCTCTGTTGCCTCCGTTTGTGGCACTTTCATCTCGGCAAGAAAACTGCGTAACCACTGTGTATCCTTGCATGCTTCTGACAGAGCGATGTACTCTGCCTCTGAGGTAGAGAGGGAGACACAGTCTTGCTTTTTGCTTGTCCAAGAGACTGTACCACTGTTCAAGAGGCACTGAAAACCCGAGGTGGACTTTCTGTCATCGATTCTTCCTTCCCAGTTGGCGTCTGTGTAGCACACCAGCCGCAGTGGGTCAGATCTTTCTTGGCCTCCAAACTGGAGTCCCATGTGTCGGGTCTTCTGTAGATAGCGCATGATGCGCTTGACTGCTTGCCAATTCCGTGGCCCTGGATTGGCCACAAACCTGCTCACTTGTCCCACAGCATAGCAAATGTCAGGACGTGTTCCTACCATGGCATACATGAGGCTACCAACAGTAGACTGGTAGGGAATGTTCTCCATCTCACGACGTTCTGCTTCCGTGCTGGGGCTCATGGAAGAGGAGAGCTTGATGTCTGTTGTCATGGGTGTGCTGATGGGCTTGCAGTCTTCCATGTTGTAGCGCTTGAGGACTTCCATGATGTACTTGGTCTGGTTGAGCTCGATGGTGCCTGCTGCTCGATTGCGGTGGACGGCTATCCCGAGGTAGAACTCGAGCAAACCCATGTCCTTCATCTTAAACTTGTTGCTGAGATCTGTCTTCAGCTTGTTCAACAGCTCGACCGATGACGAGCAGATGATGAGGTCATCCACGTAGAGTGCAACCAGCATCAAGCCTTGCTCATCCTCCCGCATATAGACACTAGGGTCATTCTGGCAGTGCGTGAAGGTGAGCCCGGCCATGAAGCCGTCCATCTCCTTGTACCACATCCTTGGGGCCTGTTTCAGCCCGTAGAGTGCTTTGACCAATGTGCAAACCTTGCCCTCTGGAGCTTTCACTCCCTCGGGCACTTCCATCAGCACTTCTTTGTCTAGCTTCCCGTAGAGGAAAGCTGTCTTGACATCCATCTGGTGGACCTCCAGATCTTTTGCAGTAGCGATGCCCAACATGGATCTGATGGAGGCAAAGGTGACCACAGTTGCGAAGGTCTCCTCGTACTCTGAGCCTGCATGCTGGGAAAACCCCTTCGCCACAACTCTTGCCTTGTACTTGTCGATAGTACCATCCTGCTTGAAGTTTTTCCGGAGTACCCACTTTGATCCCACCATGTGTGCGTTTGGGGGCCTGTCCACCAGAACCCATATTCCCTTCTCTTCAATGGATGCGAGTTCGCTATCCACTGCCTCCTTCCACTTGGCCGCATCTGGCATATTCATAGCCTTCGTTACGGTCACAGGCTCTCCCTGAGCCAAGCATGACCAGCTGAGTCCGGTCCATTCCGCACTCTCAGCATCATACTTGGGCGGAGGTTTCTTTTGGCGCGTACTACGCTGGAGTGTTGTTGATGGTGCTTCAAGGCTTAGTTGCTTCTGTTGCTCCTGCGCTGCCAGTGATCCGTTGTTTGAGGAAGAGCCACTGGCCTCAGAGTTTGACTCAGATGCCTCGGACGACTCAGACTCAGCGTCAAAGTCCGTCGCTATGTCAACCTACACAGCCACTCTCCCTGCAGCACCATCCTTCACTGGCACCATCTGCCAGTGTTCTGGTGCCTGATCACCTGACTTGAGCAACACAACCCACTCTCCTGATTTGGGAGCATGGAAAGGATCCAAGGACTCTCCCTTGCCAAGCGTCCTTTCATCAAACTCGACATCTCGGCTCCTGACGCGCTTTCCAGCCGCTTGGTCCCACAGCCTGTACGCCTTGTGTGCGGTGTCATATCCGACCATTACACACTTACGAGCACGTGCATCCAGCTTGCCACTTCCTTCTCCTACTTGGACCTTTGCCCAGAGAGTACATCCAAAGACCATCAAGTGTGAGGCATCTGGCTTCTTCCCTGACCAAGCCTCCTGTGGCGTCCTGAGCTGCTTCTTTTGTTGCTTCTTACCACGCCTTCCAAGCGCGGCTGCCGGAGTGAGATTCACAAGGTAGCAAGCAGTTCTTGCAGCTTCAGCCCAGAAGCGAGGTGGGAGTTTGGCGTCGAAGAGCATTCTTTGTGTCATGCCGAGGATAGTCTGGTTCATGTGCTCGGCAACGCCATTGCTCTGGGGGGTGTAAGGCGTGGTGGTTTGGTGGTTGATGCCGTGTTGGCTCAACCAGCCTTTCCACGCCTCGTATTCACCACCGTTGTCCGTGCGTAGTGCCTTGACCTTCTTGCTTGTCTGCCGCTCTACCATCACGACAAACTCTTGCAGCTTCTCCTTGACCTATCCATTCATCTTGAGGAAGTAGATCCACATCTTGCGACTGTGGTCATCGATGAAGGTCAACAAACACTTGCTGCCGCCGTTCGATGGGGTACAAAATGGTCCGCACACATCAGAGTGAATCTGGTCCAAGATTGTTGCCGCACGTTGCCCATTACGCTCAAAGGTCTTTCTCTGTGCCTTGCCTTGGAGGCATGGCTCACACAGCTTTTTACACTTTCCCTCATCCTTGGCTTTGCATCCCTCCATCCTATGAACCACTTCGTGCTGCTACATAGCTTGCAGTGTGCTGTCGGCCACATGGCCAAACCGCTTGTACCACAGCTCACCATCTGTGTCGGTGGAGTTGGCCGCCATGGTGACGACTTGTGCTGCAACATCAGGCTTTGGAGATTTGGGCTCTTCAATCGCCGCATATCCCTCATTTGTAGTTTCAAGGGGTTTGGTCTGCAGCACATAGAGCCCATCAACTCTTGGGACCTATGCAACAAGACTCTCCTTGGGATAGGAGATCTTGATGTCCTTGTTCTTGACAATCACGGCCTCCTCCTCCGTAAAAACAACCGTCATATCGTGGTCCGTGATTTTGGACACCGACAAGAGGTTTGCCGCAAAAGACGGCATGCAGACGACGTTCTCCAGCTTCAAGTCTTTTTCAACACCGTTCACGTTGATGCTGATCAACTTATCTCCCTCGCCTTGTGCATGGACAAGGCGAGGGACAGGTCCGTTGGTACACCTGAAGCGACGTTCAGTGTCCCCAATGGAGATGAACCCATCCTTCTCCCTTGAAGAGTGGTGGTTCGTGCCAGAGTCAAGCCCGTAGGCTCCACGCTTGAGCAGTGCCGCTCTCTTGGTTGCCGGCACGCTCTCAGCCATCATGTTCATAAACTCTTTCTTACCCTTTCCTTTGCCCTCATATCTACCACCATGATCTCCGTCTTCCTTCTTGGGAGCCCTGCACTTGCGTGCCCAATGCCCAGGCTTGCCACAGTTATGGCACTTCCCAGGACGCTTTGAACTCTTTCCACCGCCACCATTGCCTTTCCCTCCACCGCCACCACTTCCGCTGCTGCTCTGACCAGAAGAGGAATTGTTGCCATGACCACCATAGTGTGCAGCATAGGTTGAACTGTTAGCCTCACTACTGCTGCGACGCATGGCCTCGTTGTGCACGTACTCGGACACTGCCTCATACGTCAAATCCTCCTCCTTCCAACCGCCAAAGACGGTGATTAGAGGACCCCAGCTTTCAGGTAGCGCCATGAGGAGGATCATGGCCTGCATGTTGGTGTCGATTTCCCAGTTCATTTGGGTCACTTGCTGCAGCACTCCTTCAAACTGCAACATGACGTCCGGAATCGACTCTCCCTTGCTCACCCTCATCGAAATCAGCTTTTGAAGGATGAAGAGGCGATTTGCAAGAGCCGTTGATTGGTGTAGACGTGCAAGCTTCTCATAAGCCTTTGATGCATGTGTGATACCTTGGAGGTGGACATGCTGTGACTCATGCACTGATGTCACAAGAATCGCACGCGCCATGTCATTTTTGACACTCCACGCTTCATATCCAGGATCTGTTTTTGGAAGTTCAACCTCTTCTCCAAGGAAAATCTTCAAGTAGCCACGCACCCTCATGACAATCTCAAATTGCCATCTCCACAAAGGAAAACCAAACCATGTGAACTTTGACATCCCACCATTGACCTGCTCGAGTGTGAGCGTCGAGGGTGTCGTCATACTGCTTCTCTACTTCTTTGCTTCTCTGCTTCGTTGAGGCCGATGTCGGCTGATGTAGGCTATTGTCTACTACCGGTTTAGAAGGTGCAGATCCGTTGCTTACCCCTTAGCCGTTGATCGCCTGCAAACAGAGATGAACGCACACTAGCGAACCCAGGGTCGTGCCTCCAAGGGCATAGCTTATCCTAGTTAGGGTCCAAGGGTCGTACCTCCAAGGGCAGAGCTTATCCTTGGCCCTTGTTCGCTAAGTGCCAGCACCCGCTGTTGGAGCTGATGGAGCAGATGAAGCAGATGGAGCTGATGGAGCTGATGGAGCTAATGCGCGCTGCAAGACACAGAGGGTGAGAGAGTGCGCAGAAGCATGCTTTACAACTAGTCAGTGTGGGTCCATAACTCTTTGTCAACCTGCCTGAGGCGACGGTCTAGAAAACGGGTTCCGACACAATGGTTCCCGCCGACCGCTCTTGGTATTGCAACCAAGAGATGATATCGCCCTCAGAGCCAAGGTTCCACACTGAGCAGTTCATATGAATCACTTCCTTGCCCTGTGTCTTTAGCACCTGGTCACTTTCGCGCGAGGAGCGAACTCCTTGGGCTTAGACCAACCAATGCTTCTTTAATATTTGCCTCTGGTAAAAAACTCTGTTAGGAGTCTCAAACGTAAGAACTGTACTCAATGACAGGCAACTCACAGGTTCGTATAGTCCTAGAGCCAGCATCTAGCCTAGGCGCGCTGTGGCTCCTTGGATGAGCCACTTTGGGGGCAATCTGGATTGCGTCATCCCCCTTGCCTACATGGCGCTCCCTGTGACCGCCAAGTGGCACCAACCACCAAGAAGGACCTTGGAATGTTCTAAGATGTCTCTTACAACCCTCCTGTCCCCCTTTTGGTCACAAAGAAAATTAGTCACTGGGCTGGGATTTAACCCGGTAACCTCTCGCTCTAGAGACTAACTCTGGAACGTCTAAGCCACAAGGAGTTGTGCTAGGTAGTATTTGCTGGCTATACTATCCAGATTAGACCAAGGGGACTTGCTCCAGAGGAGCAGTGCATGCCTTGTCTATCTGGACCAGACTTAGGGGACTTACTCCAAGGGAGCAGTGCATGCCTAGTCAGTCCTGTGCCTGTCCAAATATCAGCCATGGACAAGGAGCATATCAGGTCAACAAACTCTCCCTTGCACCTCTGTCCATTAGATGTGAGATCTCTCCTCTCTCCAGCAGACTTGACCTCAGTCTTCCTCCGCTACGTTGACCATATCGATGCCTCGAGTACCTGCAGAGTGCAATTCGCTGTCCAACACCTTTGTCATGCAGTCTGCGAGCATCTGGATATGGTCGTGACCGTGTTGGGCATGCAGATCCAGTGAACTAAGGTGATGCACGCTGAAGGAAAGAAACAGTCATGGGAGCACTCCCTACCATCCTCGTTGGATGCTTCGGTTTGTCACCTACCCCATTGACATGTACTTGAGAAAGTCTATGTTGGTCTTTGTATCGGTGATGACACATGTTGACCTCTTAATTGCGGGACCTAGCTGAGTCCTTGCAAACTAGATTAAGGAAATCCATAATAGGTTTCCTACTCTCAGGTTGGTTCTCCTCACTTTTTCATGGGTTGCAGGGTGAGTTGGGTCATGAAATTTTCAAAGTGTCAGTGACCCTCGCTCGTCGGTTGTTTTTTGGGTCACAACTAGCAAGGCTAACCTGCTTTAACAAGTCAAGTCTCCAGCTCCTGCACGAAAGTCGTCATTGAAGTTCGCAAAATAACATCCATAGCTCGCTCTAGGAGTTTCCCCTCTGTGTCACTCGGGGGGCAATTCTCATCAACGACCCCTGCAGAAGACTTGAATACATCAAGTAGTTCATTTTTGTTTCTACCTCGCCCTTTTTTTTTGTGTCCAAAACAACACTGACCCCACGCCGGTGGTAGCGGTGGTGGACTCCTGGCCGGCACGACCGACCGACGCTGGAGCGGCGTCGACACACGTGATGATGACACAGCCAGAAAAGTGACTACACATCTGTTGTTGCCAATGCAGTAACGGCAACAGCAACATGTAGCAAGTAGCACACAGCTAGCAGCACGTAGCTTGCAAGCAGTAGCTACTATACCAAGGAACAGGTATTACAGGAAGCAGTAGCAGCGGTAGCATCAGGCAGCAGCCGCAGTCGTCAGTAGCANACACAATGGTTCCCGCCGACCGCTCTTGGTATTGCAACCAAGAGATGATATCGCCCTCAGAGCCAAGGTTCCACACTGAGCAGTTCATATGAATCACTTCCTTGCCCTGTGTCTTTAGCACCTGGTCACTTTCGCGCGAGGAGCGAACTCCTTGGGCTTAGACCAACCAATGCTTCTTTAATATTTGCCTCTGGTAAAAAACTCTGTTAGGAGTCTCAAACGTAAGAACTGTACTCAATGACAGGCAACTCACAGGTTCGTATAGTCCTAGAGCCAGCCTTTAGCCTAGGCGCGCTGTGGCTCCTTGGATGAACCACTTTGGGGGCAATCTGGATTGCGTCATCCCCCTTGCCTACATGGCGCTCCCTGTGACCCCCAAGTGGCACCAACCACCAAGAAGGACCTTGGAATGTTCTAAGATGTCTCTTACAACCCTCCTGTCCCCCTTTTGGTCACAAAGAAAATTAGTCACTGGGCTGGGATTTAACCCGGTAACCTCTCGCTCTAGAGACTAACTCTGGAACGTCTAAGCCACAAGGAGTTGTCCTAGGTAGTATTTGCTAGCTATACTATCCAGATTAGACCAAGGGGACTTGCTCCAGAGGAGCAGTGCATGCCTTGTCTATCTGGACCAGACTTAGGGGACTTACTCCAAGGGAGCAGTGCATGCCTAGTCAGTCCTGTGCCTGTCCAAACATCAGCCATGGACAAGGAGCATATCAGGTCAACAAACTCTCCCTTGCACCTCTGTCCATTAGCTGTGAGATCTCTCCTCTCTCCAGCAGACTTGACCTCAGTCTTCCTCCGCTACGTTGACCATATCGATGCCTCGAGTACCTGCAGAGTGCAATTCGCTGTCCAGCACCTTTGTCATGCAGTCTGCGAGCATCTGGATATGGTCGTGACCGTGTTGGGCATGCAGATCCAGTGAACTAAGGTGATGCACGCTGAAGGAAAGAAACAGTCATGGGAGCTCTCCCTACCATCCTCGTTGGATGCTTTGGTTTGTCACCTACCCCATTGACATGTACTTGAGAAAGTCTATGTTGGTCTTTGTATCGGTGATGACACATGTTGACCTCTTAATTGCGGGACCTAGCTGAGTCCTTGCAAACTAGATTAAGGAAATCCATAATAGGTTTCCTACTCTCAGGTTGGTTCTCCTCACTTTTTCATGGGTTGCAGGGTGAGTTGGGTCATGAAATTTTCAAAGTGTCGGTGACCCTCGCTCGTCGGTTGTTTTTTGGGTCACAACTAGCAAGGCTAACCTGCTTTAACAAGTCAAGTCTCCAGCTCCTGCACGGAAGTCGTCGTTGAAGTTCGCAAAATAACATCCATAGCTCGCTCTAGGAGTTTCCCCTCTGTGTCACTCGGGGGGCAATTCTCATCAACGACCCCTGCAGAAGACTTGAATACATCAAGTAGTTCATTTTTGTTTCTACCTCGCCCTTTTGTTTTGTGTCCAAAACAACACTGACCCCACGCCGGTGGTAGCGCTGGTGGACTCCTGGCCGGCACGACCGACCGACGCTGGAGCCGCGTCGACGCACGTGATGATGACACAGCCGGAAAAGTGACTACACATCTGTTGTTGCCAATGCAGTAACGGCAACAGCAACATGTAGCAAGTAGCACACAGCTAGCAGCACGTAGCTTGCAAGCAGTAGCTACTATAGCAAGGAACAGGTACTACAGGAAGCAGTAGCAGCGGTAGCATCAGGCAGCAGCCGCAGTCGTCAGTAGCAACCAGCAGCGAGCAATAAGGAGCAACAAGCAGCAATTAGCAGCACTAGCAGCGGGGAGTAGCAGTAGTAGCGAGCAGCGTTCAGCAGCAAGCAACGAGCGATGAGCAGCAACAGGAGCAGCTGATAGCAGTAGCAGTAGCAGTAGAGAGTAGTAGCAGCTGGTAGAGCACAACATCAGTCGACATTAAGTAGTAGCAATAGCAGCTTCGAGGAGCAGCAGAAGTAGCCAACAACAGTAGTAGTAGTAGCAGCCGGCAACAGCAGTAGTATCAGTGGTTACGGCAGAAGCGCACAGCTGCAACCGCAGCAAGAAGCGACCACGAACAAAAAAAAAACAAAAAAAAAATTGTGGAACCCTCGTAGACACCACAGCCGAGGGCCAGGGACAGCACCCTTGCCCTTGCAGCTACTGCTACTAGAGCAGCCGCACCTACCACAGTAGTAGTACCGTGCAGCAAAGCTGCTATAGTAGGAGTAGCCACAACAGCTGCTGCCACAGATTCAACAGTTGTAGAAGCACCAGTAGCACGTAGTAGCGCGGGAGCAGCGGTGGCAATACCAGCAACAATGGTAGTAACATCAGCCACGAGTACTGATGTCACCGCTGACAATACTAATGACGTCAACAGCAACAACATTAATAGCAGCAAAAGGTGCAACAACATAGCAGCTAACGCAACAGCGGCTGCAACAGCAGCGTGACAGCCACTGATGACATCAGTCACCCTTGGCTGACGTCACTACTGATGTCCCTGTTGATGTCAGGTACACTACTAAGGTCACAGTTGATATCACTGCTGACGTCGCCAACAAGTTCAACACAACGGAAAAGAAATGGAGGGAACCATGGCTAAAAGTGGGGAGGGATCCTCCCTTGCGGGAGGACCCACTCGTCCTCCCTTTCTGCAACAGCTGTAGTAGCAACAATAGCAGCAGCTGCTTACGCCGTTATACCAGCAATAGTAGCATCAGCAACAGCAACAACCACTACTATAGCAGCAGCAACAGTAGCAACTACAACAACAGCAACAACAGCTGCCGTCGCTGCACTCGCAACAACAGTAGCAGCCACAACAGGAGCTACGGTAATAGTAGCAGCCGCATCAATAGCCACAACAGTAGCAACAGTAGGAGTGGCAACATCATGAGTAGCAGCGACCGTAGCAGCAGTAGTAGTAGTAGCAACTAGAGCAACAGTAGTAGTAGCAGCTGCAATAACACCAACACCGTATAAGGTATGTCGTCGGCCTTGCTAGCTCAACACATGCACTAGCTGCCATATGCCAGTAGCTCGCAATGCTGACGCAATAGCTAGCGGCACTATAGCCACCGACAGAGTTGTTGCAGCAGTAGCTGCAACAGCAACCACTATAGCTGCATCAACAGTGGAAGCAGCATCACCAATCCTCGCTCTTCCTTCCACCCGGACATGCTAGTCTCATTGTTTCCTCTTCTACACATTATTTGGCATAGCAACATACCCAACGCCAAAGGCAGACTATGTCTTCAGTCCTAGGCCACGTCTTGGGTGCTGGCCGCAGGCGAAAGGACTTTGAAACCCTACCCTCGCCTCTCTAGGCCGACGAGTAATTCCGGAGCTGGGAGCATAGCCTACGTATATGGGCGCAGGGTGATGGCATGTGGCCACACTATGTCCTGCCCTACGACTCCACCCATGCCGACCAGGTGTGTGATGCCGGTCGCGCCATACGTGCCCTTGTCCCCGTCGCCCCTCCATCTGCACGTCTCTCTCTTGAGCCATTCCTTGGCGACTTCAACACTGGCGGCCTCCCCGACCCTACAGCAGCGTGGCACATCCTCACTTGCCCTTATCGCCTATCCAACGAGGCCGAGACCAGCCGCCTGCTTCGGGAGTTCAACTCCCTTTGTATGGTGGAGACCGAGACGGTCACCTCTTACTAGCAGCGGGCGGAGGACATCCTGCACCGCCTGGGAGACGCTGCGCCACCCCCTCTATCCGCGCTCCTGACCATCAAGCGCGGCGCCACCGACGTGTTTGCAACGCCTTCATTCATTACACCCAANACTACACATCTGTTGTTGCCAATGCAGTAACGGCAACAGCAACATGTAGCAAGTAGCACACAGCTAGCAGCACGTAGCTTGCAAGCAGTAGCCACTATACCAAGGAACAGGTATTACAGGAAGCAGTAGCAGCGGTAGCATCAGGCAGCAGCCGCAGTCGTCAGTAGCAGCCAGCAGCGAGCAATAAGGAGCAACAAGCAGCAATTAGCAGCACTAGCAGCGGGGAGTAGCAGTAGTAGCGAGCAGCGTTCAGCAGCAAGCAACGAGCGATGAGCAACAACAGCAGCAGCCGATAGCAGTAGCAGTAGCAGTAGAGAGTAGTAGCAGCTGGTAGAGCACAACATCAGTCGACATTAAGTAGTAGCAATAGCAGCTTCGAGGAGCAGCAAAAGTAGCCAACAACAGTAGTAGTAGTAGCGGCCGGCAGCAGCAGTAGTATCAGTGGTTACGGCAGAAGCGCACAACTGCAACTGCAGCAAGAAGCGACCACGAATAAAAAAAAACAAAAGAAAAATTGTGGAACCCCCATAGACACCACAGCCGAGGGCCAGGGACAGCACCCTTGCCCTTGCAGCTACTGCTACTGGAGCAGCCGCACCTACCACAGTAGCAGCACCGTACAGCAAAGCTGATATAGTAGGAGTAGCCACAACAGCTGCTGCCACAGATTCAACAGTTATAGAAGCACCAGCAGCACGTAGTAGCGCGGGAGCAGCGGTGGCAACACCAGCAACAATGGTAGTAATATCAGCCACGAGTACTGATGTCACCGCTGAAAATACTAATGACGTCAACAGCAACAACAATAATAGCAGCAAAAGGTGCAACAACATAGCAGCTAACGCAACAGCGGCTGCAACAGCAGCGTGACAGCCACTGATGACATCAGTCACCCTTGGCTGACGTCACTACTAACGTCCCTATTGATGTCAGGTACACTACTAAGGTCACAGTTGATATCACTGCTGACGTCGCCAACAAGTTCAACACAACGGAAAAAAAATGGAGGGAACCATGGCTAAAAGTGGGGAGGGATCCTCCCTTGCGGGAGGACCCACTCGTCCTCCCTTTATGCAACAGCTGTAGTAGCAACAATAGCAGCAGCTGCTTACGCCGTTATACCAGCAATAGTAGCATCAGCAACAGCAACAGCCACTACTATAGCAGCAGCAATAGTAGCAACTACAACAACAACAACAACAGCTGCCGTCGCTGCACTCGCAACAACAGTAGCAGCCACAACAGGAGCTACGGTAATAGTAGCAGCCGCATCAATAGCCACAACAGTAGCAACAGTAGGAGTGGCAACATCATGAGTAGCAGCGACCGTAGCAGCAGTAGTAGTAGTAGCAACTAAAACAACAGTAGTAGTAGCAGCTGCAATAACACCAACACCGTATAAGGTATGTCGTCGGCCTTGCTAGCTCAACACATGCACTAGCTGCCATATGCCAGTAGCTCGCAATGCTGACGCAATAGCTAGCGGCACTATAGCCACCGACAGAGTTGTCGCAGCAGTAGCCGCAACAGCAACCGCTATAGCTACATCAACAGTGGCAGCAGCATCACCAATCCTCGCTCTTCCTTCCACCCGGACATGCTAGTCTCATTGTTTCCTCTTCTACACATTATTTGGCATAGCAACATACCCAACGCCAAAGGCAGACTATGTCTTCAGTCCTAGGCCACGTCTTGGGTGCTGGCCGCAGGCGAAAGGAATTTGAAACCCTACCCTCGCCTCTCTAGGCCGACGAGTAATTCCGGAGTTGGGAGCATAGCCTACGTATATGGGCGCAGGGTGATGGCATGTGGCCACACTATGTCCTGCCCTACGACTCCACCCATGCCGACCAGGTGTGTGATGCCGGTCGCGCCATACGTGCCCTTGTCCCCGTCGCCCCTCCATCTGCACGTCTCTCTCTTGAGCCATTCCTTGGCGACTTCAACACGGGCGGCCTCCCCAACCCTACAGCGTGGCACATCCTCACTTGCCCTTATCGCCTATCCAACGAGGCCGAGACCAGCCGCCTGCTTCGGGAGTTCAACTCCCTTCGTATGGTGGAGACCGAGACGGTCACCTCTTACTAGCAGCGGGCGGAGGACATCCTGCACCGCCTGGGAGACGCTGCGCCACCCCCTCTATCCGCGCTCCTGACCATCAAGCGCGGCGCCACCGACGTGTTTGCAACGCCTTCATTCATTACACCCAAGACGTACTCACCACGATGGCCGCTCAGGACACCCTCATGCTCTGGGGATACGAGATTTTTCTCTACATTGAGGAGGCTCGTCAGGATTCCCGCGTCCAGCGCACGGAGGCCCTCGCCTCTCTTGCCATCACCTCGATGGTTGTTTCCGCCCCTGCAGCAACTACGTCCTCCGGTGCCTCATCATCCAAAGAAAAGAAGCGTAGGGGAAGAAAGGGCAAGGGCCCACAGCAGCAGTCAAGCAGACCCAGTGGCTGCAGCTTAGTTTGTTACAACTGTAGCCAGCCAGGACACGGGTGGTACACGTGTCCGCTCCCGACGGACAAGGCGCACGTCATTGCCACCATTTTTCGCTAGCGTGAGTGCCTTTGTGCCACTACTCTTGTTGTGTCCACGCCGCTTGTTCCCTTTCTCCCTTTGACAGCTCTATCATAGCATCTTCCTCAACGGTCTGCGCCCACACTTCCGTCACGGAAGCCTCCCTCCTCCTTCCTAGACTCAGGTGCTGTCACGCCACAATCGGTCTAATCCGTCATACCCTCCACCCACAAGTGACAGTTAGAGCACTTCATTGCACTCCAGCTCAGACTGCCTTTTCCTCCTCCTCGCGGAAGTGCAAGTTACATTATCGCTAGTTCCCCTGCCTTGCCATTTGTGATAGAGTCTAAGCTAGGGTCGTACTCTACACCTTCGTCCGTTCTGTTCTCTCCCATGTCATTCCCACCTGCTCCTCTTTGTGATGATGCTGCATGGATGGATGAATGGCAGTCCCGGTTTGCACCCCCATTCACCGCGTCCGTGTCCCTCGTCCACTGCCATGTAACCGTTAGCGACCTGGCGGCACCGGTCCAGTATCCGGCCGAGACGTGGATCATCAACTCCGGGACCACACATCACATGACGACTTCGCACGAGGCCTTCGGTGTCCTTGGCCCCGTTATCGATGCCTCTTGGGTTCGGACATGCTCTGGTCATGTTTTACCCGTTTTCGGTGTCGGTGTTGTTCATTTCTGAGGCCCTGCTGGGGATGTTTTATGATTGATGTCCTCTTTGTCCCTGGTCTTGAGCTCAGCCTCCTATCCGTCACTGTCCTTGACCGCATGAGCATGGACGTACTACACTCGTGAGGTATTCGCACTATGTCATTGCATTCGTCCGGTCGTGTCGTCTTGCATGCCACCGCCCATGGCAACTTATGGCACGTGTTGCGCTTGTCCGCTTCTCCCTCTGTCCCCTCCCCATTGGCCAACACAAGCCACATGTTTGTTACCAGCACACTCTCTTCATAGCAAACACGTCTCCTGCACTGCCGCCTCTACCACGTACACTTTGCCGCTATCGATAGCATGCTCTGCACGCGGCCTGCCACAGGCCTTGACCCAGCCTCCTTTCCACTTTTGTGTCCCATAGAGTGCATTGAGTGTACTTAGGGGAAGATGCATCGGACGACCTACCCCCTTTCCTCCTCACATGCGTCCGTCCCCCTGGACTTGGTCCACTTTGATGTCATAGGTCCCCTTTCGACGGAGTCCATCGGGGAGAACGAGCGCTATGTCCTAACCCTTACCGATGACTACTCTCGCTACCGCTGGATCTTCTGTCATACACAGAGGGATGGCACCTCCACCATTCGGGACTGACTCGTCTGTACTGAGCGTGAGTGTGGTGGCCCTCTCCGTCGCTTCCACTATGATCTTTGTGGCAAGTTTATGGGGGATACCACACCTTTCCTTGCCTCCCGTTGCATCCATCATGAGGCGTCTGCGCCTTACACGCCAGCCCACAATGGTGTCTCTGAGTGGTGGAACCGCACCATGGCCGACGCTGTCCGCACCATGCCCATCGAGTCTGGTCTTTTTGATGGCTTCTACTTTGAAGCCATGACCTACATGACGTGGGTCTGGAACCAGATTCCCAACAGATCTCTTCCCCGTCAG
>SZWC01024671.1:24217-36419 GCA_023375785.1 Penium margaritaceum | reverse complement strand
GCAGATTTAAGATGAAGGACATGGGACCTCTCGAGTACTACCTCAGGATTGCTGTTCACCGCAACCGCAAAGCAGGCACCATCGAGCTCAACCAGACCAAGTACATCATGGACATCTTGAAGCGCTACAACATGGAGGACTGCAAGCCCGTCAGCACCCCCATGCCCTCCGACTGCAAGCTCTCCTCCTCCATGTCACCAAGCAACGAGGCAGACCGGCGAGAGATGCAAAACATTCCATACCAGTCCGCCATAGGAAGCCTCATGTATGCAATGGCTGGAACACGACCTGACATTGCTTATGCAGTGGGTCAGGTGAGCGAGTTTGTGGCTAACCGTGGGCCAGAATATTGGCAAGTCGTGAAGCGGATTTTTTGCTTGGTGTCACTGGGGTGTCCACAGCAGTGGACCGCGGATTCATCCAGAGGGATACTTCTTCCATCGCGATGGGCAGCCCAGCGCCAGCTGCCTGGCCCACTGCTACCTGTTCTCCCGTGGGTGGGTAGGGCTGCTGCTCCGTCTCTGGCATGGCAGGCGGCATGCCTAACTGGTCGGTGGATACTCCCTGCAGCAGCTGTCTCATCCCTCTTTTTCCCTTTGCTGAAGGTGAGAGTTCCACCGGCATGTATCCCAGCTGTGGTTGGTGGCGGTGAGCAGCCTCCATGGTTGGCACCCTGAAGACACATGGGGCCGGGGAGGTTTCCAACTTTGCTAGGGGCGCGGAGGGTAGGTAGTCATCCTCTTCTACCCGTGGCGGCTGTCTTCCGCTGCGCCGCTGGTAGACTGGTCGCTGGTACACCAGGGACCTCCCGGTCTTGGAGAGTCCGTCTGCTGGCGGTAGCACATTGGAAAACCACCTTTGCTCCATAGAGTCGTTGGCCTGGAGCCGGTGGGTCTCGCACACATCTTGGCTGTGTACGCTTTCCACCTCCACGCGGTCCTACTGCGCGTCCATGATACACCGCCAGTGTAGCTGTTCCAGCCACTTGGTAACTCTTTGGTGCTGTACCAGTGGATCCGCGCCCGAGAACAAACTGATGGGCGTGCGAGAGGGTGTGGGGAATGTATCTCTACTGTCCACCTGTGTGGCCGCATGCCGCGGCAGGAAGTTGCATACAAAAGTTTGCTGTGAAGGTTGCTGGTGCCGCCTCCGCGTGTCCTGATGCACGAAGCTGGCTGCCAACATGTATGACTGAATCTGAAGGCACATGCAGTTCTGCTGGCAAAGAGCAAAGAACTATCCACGCTCTTCGCACCATGACACTGATACCCCCAATTTTACCGCGCACTGCTCTCCTCCCGCGCTCTCTGGTTCCGCACCTGGTCTGTTCCGCGACTCTCTCGTTCCGCGGTTCCGTGCAGCACTTGTTCGCTGTTCCTCCACTGCCTCTCCTGGTCTTCCGCGGATGCTTCACACCATAAGGACCCTGCGTGTGGATAGTGCTCCGCGGCTCACTCCTTGCCGGCACGATAGTCTGCCACCTCGTGGCCTCTGACTCCTCCGCTCGCAGAACCCCGTTCCGTGGCTGAACGCAAGGCCGCGGCGTTGCCGGCAGCACCCTTCACCCTGCTTGCGTTCCCTGGTGGTGACAGTACCTAGCGGAATCCTTGATGGACTCAAGATTGGAAGTGGAGCGAGCAGTAAGACATGCACACACTCGAAGGGGAAGAATTCGTCCTCCGCGGAGTACTTCCGCGGAGAGTACTCTTCGGATTCCTTAAGTAGCTGCGCATCTCAGAAGGGAAGCGGGAGTGAAAGTGTGAACCTGATTGACAACTGCGCGGATCAATGAGACATGAGGTAGCAATCTGGTGCTGAACAAGTCAGGACTTAATTCTCACAACTAGGAATCAGGCTTTTATGAAGTCAGATGGCACAAGATTATATCAAGGTTACTTTATCTCTCGGTTCCTCCGCCACCCTGCTACTTTGTATTCACCAAACCCAGCTCTCTAAGTCTCCTCCTACCACACTCTTTCCTCTACTTCGGACACTGCGCGGTGCGTTACGCGCACCGCGGGTCTCGTCCTCAATCACACATCAGACTACTACATTTCTTTGCCCTACCATTGCTTCTTCCTCTACTCCACGGCTTCGGTGCGCGGCCTTGTGTTCTTCCTTGAATCTTCGTCTTCACGCGGTGCGTTCTCCCGGTCCTCCTCCTTGATTACCGCTGCCCACCCTGAGCTCTCATTGGCCGAGCTCCTGCCGCCCTCCTCCTGGCATCCGGTTCTTCCAGCGGGTGTCTTGCACGTCCGACGCTCCTGCTTCACTCCCACCTCTCCGCGGCTAGATACATTTTCTCTTTTCACCGCGGATTCTCACCCTGCCCATCCTGCCCCTTGTTGCCTCCTCCGCAGCAATCGCTTCCAGTAGCCGTAGAAAGGTCACCGTTGATTTTTGCTCCCTGGCGGCAACTTTCCCCGCCTCTTTTCCCGCCACTGGATTCCGCGCCACCCCACGCTCTACCGCAATCTTATTGCGGGAGCCAGCATGCGTTGCGCGTTCTCCGGTGCTCCGCAGCCTCCCCTTCATCCTTCTCCGCAGATCTTTGGTCGCGGCCCCCTCTTTCCGCGGACTTGTGGGTCGCGGCGACTTCCTTCCGTGGATCCATCTTCTTCTCAGCGGAGATGCGGTGGATTTCCGCCTGACAGTTGTGCCGGAGTTGTGCCAAGGTTGTGCCAGATTTGTCCCAAGGAAGTGCCAGAGTTATGCCAGAGTTGTGCCAAAGTTGTGCCAGAGTGGTGCCAGTGTTGTGCTGGAGATGTGCCAGAGTTGTCCCAGAGTGGTCCCAGAGTTGTGCCAGAGTTGTGACAGAGTTGTGCCAGCGTTGTGCCAGAGTTGTGCGGGAGTTGTGCCAGAGTTCTGCCGGGGTTGTGGCAGATTTGTGCCAGAGTTGTGCCAGAGTGGTGCCAAAGTTGTGCCAGAGTTATGCCAGAGTTGTGCATGACTTATTCCAGGGTTGTGCCAGTGTTATGCCAGAGTTGTGCCAGAGGTGTGCCAGAGTTGTGCCAGCATTGTGCCAGAGTTGTGCTAGAGTTGTGCCAGAGTTGTGCTAGAGTTGTGCCAGAGTTGTTCAACAGTAGTGCGAGAGTTGTGCTGGAGCTGTGCCGGAGTCGTACTAGCTTTGAGCCAGAGTTCTGCCAGAGTTGTGCCAGAGTTATGCCAGAGTTGGGCCATAGTTGTGCCAGAGGTGTGCAAGATTTATGCCAGGGTTGTGCCAGAGTTATGCCAGAGTTGTGCCAGAGTTGTGACAGGATTTTCCAGAGTTGTACCAGAGTTGCGGCAGAGTTGTGCTATAGTTGTGCCAGGGTTGTGCAAGAGTTGTGCAAGTGTTGTGCGCGATTTGTGCCGGAGGTGTGCCAGAGTTGTGCCAGAGTTGTGCCAGATTTATGCCAGATATGTGCCAGAGTTGTGCCAGATGTTTTAAAAGAGTTGTGCGAGAGTTCTGCCAGGGTTGTGCCAGAGTTGTGCAAGATTTGTGCCAGAGTTCTGCCAGAGTTGTGCCGGGGTTATGCCAGATTTGTGCCAGAGTTGTGCCAGAGTTGTGCCAGAGTTGTGCCAGAGTTGTGCCAGAGTTGTGTCATAATCGTACCAGACTTATGCCAGGGTTGTGCCAGTGTTATGCCACAGTTGTGCCAGAGTTGTGCCAGAGTTGTGCCAGAGTTGTGCCAGAGTTGTGCCAGAGTTGTGCCAGAGATGTGCTTTAGTTGTGCCAGAGTTAAGCTATAGTTGTGCCAGAGTTGTTGATGAGTTGTGCGAGAGTTGTGCTAGAGCTGCGCCGGAATCCTGCCAGATTTGTGCCAGAGTTGTGCCAGAGTTGTGCCAGAGTCGTGCCAGAGTTGGGCCATAGTTGTGCCAGAGTTGTGCCAGATTTATGCCAGGGTTGTGCCAGAGTTATGCCAGAGCTGTGCTAGAGTTGTGCCAGGGTTTGCCAGAGTTGTACCAGAGTTGTGCGTGAGTTTTGCCAAACTTGTGCCAGAGTTGTCCCAGAGTTAAGCCAGAGTTGTACCAGAGTTGAGCCAGAGTTGTGCTATAGTTGTGCCAGGGTTGTGCAATAGTTGTGCAAGTGTTGTGCGCGATTTGTGCCGGAGGTGTGCCAGAGTTGTGCCAGAGTTGTGCCAGAGTTGTGCCAGATATGTGCCAGAGTTGTGCCAGAGGTTTTACGAGAGTTGTGCGAGAGTTGTGCCAGGGTTGTGCCAGAGTTGTGCAAGAGTTGTGCCAGAGTTCTGCAAGAGTTGTGCCGGGGTTATGCCAGATTTGTGCCAGAGTTGTGCCAGAGTTGTGCCAGAGTTGTGCCAGAGTTGTGCCAGAGTTGTGCCTGAATCGTACCAGACATATGCCAGGGTTGTGCCAGTGTTATGCCAGAGTTGTGCCAGAGTTGTGCCAGAGTTGTGCCAGAGTTGTCGGAATTGTGCCAGAGTTGTGTCAGAGTTGTGCTTTAGTGGTGCCAAAGTTGTGCCAGAGATGTGCCAGAGTTGATCCAAAGTTCTGCCAGAGTTGTGCCAGAGTTGTGCTAGAAATGTCGTACAGTGTTTCCAGAGTTGTGCCAAAATTGTGCCAAATTTGTGCTAAAGTTGTGCGAGTATTGCGCCATAGTTGTCCCAGAGTTGTGCCAGACTTGTGCCAGAGTTGTGCCAGATTTGTGTCAGAGTTGTGCCAGCCTTGTGCCAGAGATGTGCAAGAGTTGTGCTGGAGTTGTGCCAGAGTTGTCCAAACGTTGTGCGAGAGTTGTGCCAGTTTTGTGCCAGAGTTGTGCCAGAGTTTTGCCAGGTTTGTGCCAGGGTTGTGCCAGAGTTATGCCAGAGTTGTGCCAGAGTTGTGCCAGAGTTATGCCAGAGTTGTGCCAGAGTTGTGCCAGATTTTTTCCACAATTGTGCCAAAGTTGTGCCATAGTTGAGCCAGGATTGTGCTGATGTTGTGCCAAAGTTGTCCCAGAGTTGTGCCAGAGCTGTGCCATAGTTGTGCCAGTGTTGTCCCAGAGTTGTGCCAGAGTTGTGCCAGAGTTGTGCCGGAGTTCTGCCAGAGTTGTGCACGAGTTGTGCAAGAGTTGTGCAAGAGTTGTGCCAGATGTGTGGTATAGTTTTTCCAGAGTTGTGCCAGAGTTGTGCCCCAATTGTGCGAGAGGTGTGCCATAGTTGAGCCAGATTTGTGCAAGAGTTGTGCCAGAGTTTTAGAAGAGTTCTGCCAGGGTTGTGCCAGAGTTGTGCCAGAGTTGTACCAGATTTGTGCAAGAGTTGTGCCCGAGTTGTGCCAGAATCGTACCAGAATTATTCCAGGGTTGTGCCAGTGTTATGCTAGAGTTACGCCAGAGTTGTGCCAGAGTTATGCCAGAGTTGTGCCTGAGTTGTTCCAGAGTTGTGCCAGAGTTGTGCCAGAGTTGTGCCAGAGTTGTTCCCAAGTTCTGCCAGAGTTGTGCCAGAGTTGTGCTAGAGTTGTCCCAGAGTTTTTCCAGAGTTGTGCCAGAGTTATGCCAACGTTGTGCCAAAGTTGTGCAAGTGCTGTGCGAGAGTTGTGCCAGAATTGTGCCAGACTTGTGCCCGAGTTGTGCCAGATTTCTGTCAGAGTTGTGCCAGCCTTGTGCCAGAGTTGTGCAAGAGTTGTGCTGGAGTTGTGCCAGATTTGTGCAAACGTTGTGCCAGAGTTGTGCCAGTATTGTGTCAGAGTTGTGCCAGAGTTTTGCCGGATTCGTGCCAGGGTTGTGCCAGAGTTATGCCAGAGTTGTGCCAGATTTGTGCCTGAGTTGTGCCAAAGTTGTGCCGGAGTTGTGCCAGATTTTTGCCAGAGTTGTGCCAGAGTTGTGCCAGAGTTTAGCCAGGGTTGTGCCAAATTTGTGCCAGAGTTATCGCAGAGTTGTGCCAGACTTGTGCCAGAGTTGTGCCAGAGTTGTCCCGGAGTTGTGTCAGAGTTGAGCCAGGGTTGTGCCAATGTTGTGCTAGAGTTGTCCCATAGTTGTGCCAGAGTTGTCCCAGAGTTGTGCCAGAGTTGTGCCAGAGTTGTGCCAGAGTTCTGCCAGAGTTGTGCACGAGTTGTGCCAGAGTGGTGCAAGAGTTATGCCAAATGTGTACCAAAGTTGTGTCAGGGTTGTTCCAGAGTTTTGCCAGAGTTGTGCTTGAGTTGTGCCAGAGGTGTGCCAGAGTTGTGCCAGAGTTTGGCCAAAGTTGTGCCTGAGCTGTCCCAGAGTTGAGCCAGGGTTGTGCCAATGTTCTGCCAGAGTTGAGCCAGAGTTGTGCGAGAGCTGTGCCAGAGTTGTGCCGGAGTTGTGCTGGAGTTTTACCAGAATTGTGCCAGAGTTGTGCCAGAGTTATGCCAGAGTTGTCGCAGAGTTGTGTCAGAGTTGTGCCAAAGTTAGGCCAGCGTTGTGCCAGAGTTGTGCCAAATTTGTGCCAGAGTTCTGCCGGGGTTGTGCCATATTTGTGCCAGAGTTGTGCCAGAGTGGTGCCAACGTTGTGCCAGGGTTTTGCCAGAGTTGTGCAAGACTTATTCCAGGGTTGTTCCAGTGTTATGCCAGAGTTGTGCCAGAGTCGTGCCAGAGTTGTGCCGGAGATGTGCCGGAGTTGTGCCAGAATTGTGCCAGAGTTGTGGTCGATTTGTGCCAGAGTTGTACCAAAGCTGTGCGAAAGTTGTCCCAGAGGTTTTCCATAGTAAGGCCAGAATTGTGCTGGAGTTGTGCCAGAGTTGTGCTAGAGTTGTGCCAGAGTTGTTCAAGAGTTGTGCAAGAGTTGTACAAGAGCTGTGCGGGAGTTGAACCAGATTTGTGCCAGAGTTGTGCCAGAGTTGTGCCATAGTTGTGCCAGAGTTGGGCCAGAGTTGTGCCAAACGTGTTCCAGATTTATGCCAGGGTTGTGCCAGAGTAATGCCAGAGTTGTGCCAAATTTGTGCCAGAGTTGTGCCAGATTTGTGCCAGAGTTGCGCCAGAGTTGTGCCAGACTTGTTCCAGATTTATGCAAGGGTTGTGCCAGAGTAATGCCAGAGTTGTGCCAGAGTTGTGCCAAGGTTTGCCAGAGTTGTACCAGAGTTGTGCCTGAGTTGTGCCAAAGTTGTGCCAGAGTTGTCCCAGAGTTGAGCCAGAGTTGTACCAGAAATTTGCCAGGGTTGTGCTAGAGTTGTGCCAGAGTTGTGCAAGAGTTGTGCAAGAGTTGTGCGCAATTTGTGCCGGAGATGTGCCAGAGTTGTGCCAGAGTTGTACCAGAGTTGTGCCAGAGTTGGCCAGAGTTGTACCTGAGTTGTTCCAGAGTTGTGTCAGATTTGTGCCAGAGTTGTGACAGAGTTGTGCCAGAGTTGTGCCAAAGGTTTGCCAGAGTTGTGCTCCAGTTGTGCCAGAGTTGTACCAAAGCTTTGCCAAAGTTGTGCCAGAGTTTTCCCATAGTAAGGCCAGAATTGTGCTGGAGTTGTGCCAGAGTCGTGCTAGAGTTGTGCCAGAGTTGTGCAGGAGTCGTGCAAGAGTTGTGCAGGAGCTGTGCCGGAGTTGTGCCAAATTTGTGCCAGAGTTGTGCCAGATTTGTGCCAGAGTTGCGCCAGAGTTGTGCCAGACTTGTTCCAGATTTATGCAAGGGTTGTGCCAGAGTAATTCCAGAGTTGTGCCCGAGTTGTGCCAAGGTTTGCCAGAGTTGTACCAGAATTATGCCTGAGTTGTGCCAAAGTTGGGCCAGAGTTGTCCCAGAGTTAAGCCAAAGTTGTACCAGAATTTTGCCAGAGTTGTGCTAGAGTTGTGCCAGTGTTGTGCAAGAGTTGTGCAAGAGTTGTGCTTGATTTGTGCAGGAGTTGTGCCAGAGTTGTGTCAGAGATGTGCCAGGGTTGTGCCAGAGTTGGGCCAGAGTCGTGCCAGAGTTGTGCCAGATTTTTGCCAGGTTTGTGCCAAAGTTATGCCAGAGTTGTGCCAGAGTTGAGCCAGGGTTTGCCAGAGTTGGACCAGAGTTTATCCAGAGTTGTTCCAAAGTTGTGCCAGAGTTGTCCCAGAGTTTAGCCAGTGTTGTACCAGAGTTGTGCCAGAGTTGTACTAGAGTTGTGCAAGAGTTGTGCAAGAGTTGTGCGCAATTTGTGCCAGAGTTGTGCAAGAGTCGTGCCAGAGTTGTGCCAGAGTTGTGCCAGAGTTGTGCCTGAGTCGTGCCTGAGTTGTTCCAGAGTCGTGTCAGAGTTGTGCCAGAGTTGTGGCAGAGTTGTGCCAGAGTCGTGCCAGAGTTGTGCCGGAGTAGACCCAGAGTTGTGCTAGATTTGTGCCCGGGAAGTGCCAGCGTTATGCTAGAGTTGTGCCAAATTTATGCAGGAGTTGTGCCAGTGTTGTGCTGAAGTTGTGCCAGAGTTGTCCCAGAGTTGTCCCAGAGTTTTGCCAGAGTTGTGCCAGCATTGTGATAGAGTTTTGCCAGAGTTGTGCCAGAGTTATGCCGGGGTTGTGCCAGATTTGTGCCAGAGTTGTGCCCGAGTGGTGCCAAGGTTGTGCCAGACTTATGGAAGAGCTGTGCAAGACTTATTCCAGGGTTGTGCCAGTGTTATGCCAGAGTTGTGCCAGAGTTGTGCCTGGGTTGTGCCGGAGTTGGGCCAGAGTTGTGCCAGAGTTGTGCTCGAGTTGTGCCAGAGTTGTGCAAGCATTTTGCGAGAGTTGTGCAAGAGCTGTGCCGGAGTTGTGCCAGATTTGTGCCAGATTTGTGCCAGAGTTGGGCCAGAGTCGTGCCAAACTTGTTCCAGATTTATGCCAGGGTTGTGCCAGAGTTATGCCAGAGTTGTGCCAGAGTTGTGCCAGGGTTTTCCAGAGTTGTACCAGATTTTTGCCTGAGTTGTGCCAAAGCCGTACCGGAGTTGTCCCAGAGGTAAGCCAGAGTTGTATCAGAGTTGTGCCAGAGTTGTGCTAGAGGTGTGCAAGAGTTGTGCAAGAGTTGTGCAAGAGTTGTGCGCAATTTGTGCCAAAGTTGTGCCAGAGTTGTGCCAGAGTTGTGCCAGAGTTGTGCCAGAGTTGTACCAGAGTTGAGCCTGAGTTGTTCCACAGTTGTGTCAGAGTTGTTCCAGAGTTGTGACAGAGTTTTGCCAAATTAGTGCCAGAGTTGTGCTGGAGGTGTGCCAAATTTGTGCCATATTTGTGCCAGGGAAGTGCCAGAGTTATGCCAGAGTTATGCCAATGTTGTGCCAGAGTGGTGCCAGTGTTATGCTGGAGTTGTGCCAGAGTTGTCCCAGGGTTGTCCCATTGTTCGGCTGAAGTTGTGACAGAGTTGTGCAAGCGTTGTGCCGGACTTGTGCCAGAGTTGTGCCAGAGTTCTTCCAGGGTTGTGCCAGCTTTGTGCCAGAGTTGAACCAGAGTTGTGCCAGAGTGGTGCCAAAGTTGTGCCATAGTTATGCCAGAGTTGTGCTTGACTTATTCTAGGGTTGTGCTAGTGTTATGCCAGAGTTGTGCCAGAGTTGTGCCAGAGTTGTGTCAGAGTTGTGCCAGAGTTGTGCTATTGTTGTGCCAGAGTTGTGCTAGAGTTGTGCCAGAGTTGTTCAATGGTTGTGCGCGCGTTGTACTGGAGCTGTGCCGGAGTCGTGCCAGATTTGTGCCAAAGTTGTGCCAGAGTTGTGCCAGAGTTGGGCCATAGTTTTGCCAGAGTTGTGCCAGATTTATGCCAGGGTTGTGCCAGAGTTCTGCCAGAGTTGTGCCAGAGTTGTGCCATTGTTTGCCAGAGTTATACCAGAGTTGTGCCTAAGTTTTGCCAAACTTGTGCCAGAGTTGTCCCAGAGTTAAGCTAAAGTTGTACTAGAGTTGTGCCAGAGTTGTGCTATAGTTGTGCCAGGGTTGTGCAAGAGTTGTGCAAGTGTTGTGCGCGATTTGTGCAGGAGGTGTGCCAGAGTTTTGCCAGAGTTGTGCCAGAGTTGTGCCAGATATGTGCCAGAGTTGTGCCAGAGGTTTTACGAGAGTTGTGCGGGAGTTCTGCCAGGGTTTTGCCAGAGTTGTGCAAGAGTTGTGCCAGATTTCTGCCAGAGTTGTGCCGGGGTTATGCCAGATTTGTGCCAGAGTTGTGCCAGAGTTGTGCCAGAGTTGTGCCAGAGTTGTGCCAGAGTTGTGCCATAATCGTACCAGACTTATGCCAGGGTTGTGCCAGTATTATGCCAGAGTTGTGCCAGAGTTGTGCCAGAGTTGTGCCAGAGTTGTGCCAGAGTTGTGCCAGAGTTGTGCTTGAGTTGTGCCAGAGTTGTGCTAGAGTTGTGCCAGAGTTGTTCGAGAGTTGTGCAAGAGTTGTGCTGGAGCTGTGCCGGAGTCGTGCCAGGTTTTTGCCAGAGTTGTGCCAGAGTTGTGCCAGAGTTGTGCCAGAGTTGGGCCATAGTTGTGCCAGAGTTGTGCCAGATTTATGCCAGGGTTTTGCCAGGGTTTTGC
Source organism: Penium margaritaceum (assembly GCA_023375785.1). Lineage (NCBI taxonomy): Eukaryota > Viridiplantae > Streptophyta > Zygnematophyceae > Desmidiales > Peniaceae > Penium > Penium margaritaceum. The sequence continues at coordinate 26,077 of SZWC01024671.1, read as the reverse complement.
CAGACCTATGCCAGAGTTGTGCCAGGGTTTACCAGAGTTGTACCAGAGTTGTGCGTGAGTTTTGCCAAACGTGTGCCAGAGTTGTCCCAGAGTTAAGCCAGAGTTGTACCAGAGTTGAGCCAGAGTTGTGGTATAGTTGTGCCAGGGTTGTGCAATAGTTTTGCAAGTGTTGTGCGTGATTTGTGCCGGAGGTGTGCCACAGTTGTGCCAGAGTTGTGCCAGAGTTGTGCCAGATATGTGCCAGAGTTGTGCCAGAGGTTTTACGAGAGTTCTGCGAGAGTTGTGCCAGGGTTGTGCCAGAGTTGTGCAAGAGTTGTGCCAGAGTTCTGCCAGAGTTGTGCCGGGGTTATGCCAGATTTGTGCCAGAGTTGTGCCGGAGTTGTGCCAGAGTTGTGCCAGAGTTGTGCCAGAGTTGTGCCAGAATCGTACCAGACTTATGCCAGGGTTGTGCCAGTGTTATGCCAGAGTTGTGCCAGAGTTGTGCCAGAGTTGTGCCAGAGTTGTCAGAGTTGTGCCGGAGTTGTGCCAGAGTTGTGCTTTAGTTGTGCCAGAGTTGTGCCAGAGTTGTGCCAGAGTTGTTCCAAAGTTCTGCCAGAGTTGTGCCAGAGTTGTGCTAGAAATGTCTCACAGTTTTTCCAGAGTTGTGCCTGAGTTGTGCCAAAGTTGTGCTACAGTTGAGCCAGTGTTGTGCCAGAGTTGTGCCAGAGTTGTTCCAGACTTGTGCCCGAGTTGTGCCAGATTTGTGTCAGAGTTGTGCCAGCCTTGTGCCAGATATGTGCAATAGTTGTGCTGGAGTTGTGCCAGCTTTGTCCAAACGTCGTGTGAGAGTTGTGCCAGTTTTGTGCCAGAGTTGTGCCAGTGTTTTGCCAGGTTTGTGCCAGGGTTATGCCAGAGTCATGCCAGAGTTGTGCCAGAGTTGTGCCAGAGTTATGCCAGAGTTGTGCCGGAGTTGTGCCAGACTTTTGGCAGAGTTGTGCCAGAGTTGTGCCAGAGTTACGCCAGGGTTGTGCCGATGTTGTGCCAGAGTTGTCCCAGAGTTGTGCCAGAGCTGTGCCATAATTGTGCGAGAGTTGTTCCAGAGTTGTGCCAAAGTTGTGCCAGAGTTGTGCCAGAGTTGTGCCGGAGTTCTGCCAGAGTTGTGCACGAGTTGTGCAAGAGTTGTGCAAGAGTTGTGCCAGATGTGTGGCAGAGTTTTTCCAGAGTTGTGCCAGAGTTGTGCCCGAATTGTGCGAGTGGTGTGCCAGAGTTGAGCCAGAGTTGTGCCAGAGTTGTGCCAGAGTTTTGCCAGAGTTTAAGAAGAGTTATGCCAGGGTTGTGCCAGAGTTGTGCCAGAGTTGTCCCAGAGTTGTGCCAGAGTTGTGCCCGAATTGTGCCAGAATCGTACCAGACTTATGCCAGGGTTGTGCCAGTGTTATGCTAGAGTTGTGCGAGAGTTGTGCCAGAGTTGTGCCAGAGTTATCGGAGTTGTGCCAGAGTCAGTGTTGACTTCGACTTCGGACTTGCCGGGGTCAAGTCGGAGTGGCCAAGTCGAACCACATCGACGTGGAAATCGACTCGACGTGGCACTGTGCGCGCACCAGAAAATTCCAGAAAAGAAACCCGAGACGTGGACCAAGTTCGGGTCCCTTTCAAGCCCAGACTCGACAAAAACATCGGGCCTTTCTCAGTGTGCGGCGCCGAAAGGAGGATTGCCCATGCAGGTGGCAACATACCACCCGCTGGCGTCTTCACATCCTATTGGTCTATGTGCTGGCGGCCAGCGCATAGATCAATCAAGCAATATGCAGTGGTACTCGAGGCTGCCACCACATCAGTGCAATGCTCCTGGACAGCACCCTATGCAATGAACCTAGCCCCCCC
>SZWC01024671.1:0-24121 GCA_023375785.1 Penium margaritaceum | reverse complement strand
GCAGCAGCAGCAGCAGCAGCAGCAGCAGGAGCAGCAGCAGCGGAGGGCCAACGCTGCACTTGCACCCATCATTGCCTCCATCCGGAGCGGCACACCAACCTCGGCTGCATCTCTCAACTCCACCCGCCAGACGTTGATGTCCGAGCACATTGCTAATGCTGCCAACGCACAGTGCCAACGCACCATTGTGAAAGTCATGGCAAAGTGCGCACTGCCAATCTCTTGGTGCCGAGAGGCGGTGGTGTTGGAGCTGGTGGAGGATGCACGCCGCACCAACCCATCCTTCCGGCTACCGGCAAAGGACCGGGTCACCAAAGAAATCCTCCCACAGCTGGACCAGGAGCTGGCGGACATGGAAGCTCCACTTCGAGATGGGTGGGACATTTTTGGTGTTTCTCTCGGTGTTGACGAGTGGAGTGACATTCAGATACGGCCGATCTACTCGGCCATGGCAACGAACGCCGAGGGTACCGCCCACCTTTTTCTCCCGAGATGCAAGCGGTTTGGTTTGGGATGCAAACCATGTTGCTGCTGTGATTGACCAGGCATTGCAAGAGGTTGGGCCGCAGAGAGTGGTCATGGTCATTACGGACAATGCATCTGTGAACAAGAAGTCTTACGAGGCACTGACTGCAAAGTACCCGCATGTGTTTTTCACGCACTGCATTGCACACAGCCTGGATCTTGTGCTCAAGGATGTTGGAAAGACAGAGTGGGGAAGCAATCTGGTGGCAAAAGCAGAGAAGATTGTCACATTTTTCCGCAACAAGGATTTTTTGCGGTCATGGCTGAAGGAAGAGTCTGGTGGAAAGGTGTTGTTTCCCGCTGCTGCCACGCGCTTTGCCTCTGTTCACCGCATGCTGAAGCGGCTGTTGCTTTTACGCAAGGTGTTGGAGAAGATGGTGAAGAGTGACAAGTGGAAGGACATTGGGAAGGGCCGGGATCCAGGGGCAAAGCAGAAGAAGAAAGAGGTGCGGAAGATGGTAAGGTTGGGAGTGTTCTGGGTTCAGGTGAAGGCAATGGTCAAGTTGATGACTCCCATTGTCATTGCTCTCAGGAAGGCTGACTCCACTGGTGGCACTGCTGGAATTGTGTATGAGGCATTGCTTGATTGCACAGATTCTTTCCGCAAGCTCGGAGTTGCGCGAGGGCGCCGCCGTGCTGCGTGCAACCCAACATGGGTGAATTACGTCCTGGAGCGCCTGAGCCACAGGTGGACGACGCAGATGAACTGTCCCATATTTGCAGCAGCACGGCGTGTGCACCCGCAGCACGGCGTGGGCACAAGTTGGATGGAGATGAAAAGATTGTGGAGGCGTGGAACACAGTGGTGGCGGCTCTGGTGCCAGAAGCAGAACAGGAGCAGCTACAAACGGAGCTTGAGGGATTTGAGAATGCCCGAGTCACAGTTGACCTGGATCCGGCAAGGGCCAAGGATGTTGAGAGGGCCAAAGCAGCAGCACAGCAGGTGGTGTCCGGGAACTTGCCCGCCTTTTGCTGGCATGCCCGCCATATGATACGGTTGCCTGTGCTGCGTTCCTTTGCTATGCGCCTCTTGGCACAGCCCTGCAGCTCTTCAGACAATGAGAGGGTGTTCAGCAAGCACCAACTGGTGCAAACAGCACGGCGCAACCGTCTCCACGTAAAGACTCCGGAGCTACTGGTTAGGGTGAAAGTGAGGCTGACGAAGCTGTACGGAAAGACCAAGGCGAAGCAGCTGACTGCGGACATTCAGAAGTTGGTGGAGGAGGATCCATGTGAAAGCGGCAGCGAGGATGATGGAGACATCGAACCTGACGATGACGTCATAGAGGTGGGAGCATCACGCTGGGATCCAGCCATTGCCAAGGCGGGTGGTGGTGATGAGGCCGATGGTGGTGCTGCTGGTGCAGGAGTGCAGGAGTGGGGCATTGGGGATGACAGGGGCGAGGCATCAGAAGATGATGATGATGATGACGACGATGATGACTTGGAAGAGATGGAAGAGGAGGACGGAGGTGGTGACAGTGAGGGTGGCAGTGAGGATGAGGAGTCGGGACCAGGATCTGCACAGGAGGAGGTGCAGCGTGTGATGCGCTCAGGTGTTCGGAAACGCACACAGTTGGAGACGCCTCTAGTGCAGGCTGCAGCTGGAAACATCGCAGCTGCAGCAACTGCTTCTGCAGCAGCTGCTTCTACAGCAGCTGCTCCATCTTCTGGTGCACCCTCTTCTGCTGTGACAACTGCTGCAGTTGCATCAAAGTCTGTTGTTGGTAGCACAGGCCGCCCAAAGAGGACTAAGAAGAAAGCATAGGATTGAAATGTTTCGTGAGTTTGAACTTCTCCTTTCATGTGTTCAGTGTTGCTCATTGAACTATCGCTTTCTCCTTGTTCAGCTTTGTATAGCATTAATCATTCTGTTGCAAAGAAAGGCAACGTGTTTTAGACTTAATGGAACATGACATACTTTGATAATGTGCATCAATGCCAGCCAACCTAGGTTTACACAGCGCATTGCAAGTTGATGTTCACACAATAGGCAGAAGTGTCATGGTTTTGGGACAACTTGGTGAAACTGAGCAAACCGACTTGACATGTGCTAGACATGTAACATCTGTTTTTGAATGCAATGAGGACTCTGGCTGTGGAAAATTGAGGAAAACGACTTGAATTGCAGAACCGACTTGGTGACTTAGACCAGGAGACAACGACTTTCGACTTTCAACGTGCCGACTTAACATTGACTTCGACTTTGAGAAGGCAACATGGGCCAGAGTTGTGCCAGAGTTGTGCCTGAGTTGTGCCAGATTTGTGCCAGAGTTGTGCCAGAGTTGTTCCAAAGCTCTGCCAGAGTTGTGCCAAAGATGTGCTAGAGTTGTCCCAGAGTTTTTCCAGAGTTGTGCCACAGTTGTGCCAGTGTTGTGCCAAAGTTGTGCAAGTGTTGTGCCAGAGTTGTGCCAGAGTTGTGCCAGACTTGTGCCCGAGTTGTGCCAGATTTGTGTCAGAGTTGTGCCAGCCTTGTTCCAGAGTTTTGCAAGAGTTGTGCTGGAGTTTTGCCAGATTTGTGCAAACGTTGTGCCAGAGAGGTGCCAGTATTGTGTCAGAATTGTGCCATGGTTTTGCGGGCTTTGTGCCAGGGTTGTGCTAGAGTTATGCCAGAGTTATGCCAAAGTTGTGCCTGAGTTGTGCCAGAGTTGTGCCGGAGTTGTCCCAGATTTTTGCCAGAGTTGTGCCAGAGATGAGCCAGAGTTGAGCCAGGGTTGTGCCACTGTTGTGCCAGAGTTGTCCCAGAGTTGTGCCAGAGTTGTGCCAGAGTTGTGCCAGAATTGTCCCAGAGTGGTGCCAGAGTTGTGCCGGAGTTCTGCCAGAGTTGTGCACGAGTTGTGCCAGAGTGGTTAAAGAGTTATGCCAGATGTGTGCCAAAGTTGTGCCAGGGTTTTTCCAGAGTTGTGCCAGAGTTGTGCCTGAGTTGTGCCAGAGGTGTGCCAGAGTTGTGCCAGAGTTGTGCCAGAGTTCTGTCAAAGTTGTGACTGAGCTGTCCCAGGGTCGAGCCAGGGTTGTGCCAAAGTTCTGCCAGAGCCGTGCTACAGTTGTGCAAGAGCTGTGCCAGAGTTGTGCCGGAGTTGTGCCAGAGTTTGACCAGACTTGTGCCAGAGTTGTGCCAGAGTTATGCCAGAGTTGTCGCAGAGTTGTGTCAGAGTTGTAACAGAGTTGTGCCAGCGTTGTGCCAGAGTTGTGCCAGAGTTGTGTCAGAGTTCTGCCGGGGTTGTGCCATGTTTGTGCCAGAGTTGTGCCAGAGTGGTGCCAACGTTGTTCCAGAGTTTTGCCAGAGTTGTGCAAGACTTATTCCAGGGTTGTGCCAGTGTTATGCCAGTGTTGTGCCAGAGTTGTGCCAGGGTTGTGCCAGAGTTGTGCCCGAGCTGTACCAGAGTTGTGCTCGAGTTGTGCGAGAGTTGTACCAAAGCTGTGCCAAAGTTGTGCCAGAGTTTTCCCATAGTAAGGCCAGAATTGTGCTGGAGTTGTGCCAGAGTTGTGCTAGAGTTGTGCCAGAGTTGTGCAAGAGTTGTGCGAGAGTTGTGCAAGAGCTGTGCCAGAGTTGTGCCATATTTGTGCCATAGTTGTGCCAGAGTTGTGCCAGAGTTGGCCAGAGTTGTGCCTGAGTTGTTCCAGAGTTGTGTCAGATTTGTGCCAGAGTTGTGACAGAGTTGTGCCGCAGTTGTGCCAGAGTTGTGCCAGAGTTTTGCTCGAGTTGTGCCAGAGTTGTACCAAAGCTGTGCCAAAGTTGTGCCAGATTTTTCCCATTGTAGGGCCATAATTGTGCTGGAGTTGTGCCAGAGTCGTGCTAGAGTTGTGCCAGATCTGTGCAAGAGTTGTGCGAGTGTTGTGCAAGAGCTGTGCCGGAGTTGTGCCAGATTTGTGCCAGAGTTGTGCCAGAGTTGTGCCAGAAATGTGCCAGAGTTGGGCCAGAGTTGTGCCAGACTTGTTCCAGATTCATTCCAGGGCTGTGCCAGAGTAATGCCAGAGTTGTGCCAGAGTTGTGCTGAGGTTTGCCAGAGTTTTACCAGAGTTAAGCCAGAGTTGTACCAGAATTTTGCCGGAGTTGTGCTGGAGTTGTGCCATTGTTGTGCAAGAGTTGTGCAAGAGTTGTGCGCGATTTGTGCCGGAGTTGTGCCAGAGTTGTCCCAGAGTTGTGCCAGAGTTGTGCCAGAGTTGGCCAGAGTTGTGCCTGAGTTGTGCCAAAGTTGTGTCAGACTTGTGCCACAGTTGTGACAGAGTTGTGCCAGAGTCGTGCAAGAGTTGTGCCGGAGTTGTAGCAGAGTTGTGCTTGATTTGTGCCAGGGGAGTGCCAGAGTTATTCCAGAGTTGTGCCAAAGGTTTTCCAGAGTTGTGCAAGTGTCTTGCTGGAGTTGTTCCAGAGTTTTCCCAGAGTTGTCCCAGAGTTGTGCCAGAGTTGTGCCGGAGTTGTGCCAGGGTTGTGCCAGAGTTGTGCCAGATTTGTGCCAGAGTTCTGCAGGGGTTGTGTAAGATGTGTGCCAGAGTTGTGCCAGAGTGGTGCCAAAGTTGTGCCAGAGTAATGCCAGAGTTTTGCAACACTTATTCCAGAGTTGTGCCAGTGTTATGCCAGAGTTGTGCCAGAGTTGTGCCAGAGTTGTGCCAGAGTTGTGCCAGAGTTGTGCCAGAGTTGTGCCAGAGTTGTGCCAGAGTTGTGCTCGAGTTGTGCCATGTTTGTACCAAGAATTTGCCAAAGTTGTGCCAGAGTTGTCCCAGAGTAAGGCCAGAGTTGTGCTGGAGTTGTGCCAGAGTTCTGCTAGAGTTGTGCCGGAGTTGTGCAAGAGTTGTGCGAGAGTTGTGCAAGAGATGTGCCAAAGTTGTACCAGATTTGTGCCAGAGTTGGGCCAGAGTTGTGCCTGAGTTGTACCAGATTTATGCCAGGGTGGTGCAAGAGTCATGCCAGAGTTATGCTGGAGGTGTGCCAGAGTTGTGCCCGGGTTTGCCAGAGTTGTACCAGAGTTGTTCCTGAGTTGTGCCAAAGTTGTGCCAGAGTTGTCCCAGAGTTAAGCCAGAGTTGTACGAGAGTTGTGCCAGAGTTGTGCTAGAGTTGTGCCAGAGTTGTGCAAGAGTTGTGCAAGAGTTGTGCGCGATTTGTGCCGGAGTTGTGCCAGAGTTGTGCCAGAGTTGTGCCAGAGTCAAGCCAGAGTTGTGCCAGTGTTGTGCCTGAGTTGTTCCAGAGTTGTGTCAGCGTTGTGCCAGAGTTCTTACATAGTTGTGCCAGAGTTGTGCCAGAGTTGTGCCAAAATTGTGCCAGATTTGTGCCATGGAAGTGCCAGAGTTATGCCAAAGGTGTGCCAAAGTTGTGCCAGAGTTGTGCCAGTGTTGTGCTGGAGTTGTGCCAGAGTTTTCCCAGAGTTGTCCCAGAGTTGTGCTAGAGTTGTGCCAACGTTGTGCCAGAGTTGTGCCAGTGTTGTGCCAGAGTTGTTCCAGAGTTGTGCTAGAGTTGTGCCAGATTTGTGCCTGGGTTGTGCCAGAGTAATGCCAGAGTTGTACCAGAGTTTTGCCAGAGTTGTGCCAGATTTGTGCGGGAGTTGTGCCAGAGTTGTGCCAGTGTTATGCCAGAGTTGTGCCAGAGTTGTGCCATACTTGTGCCCGAATTTCGCCAGTATTGTGCCAGAGTTGTGCCAGAGTTGTGCCAGAGTTGTGCCAGAGTTGTGCCAGAGTTGTGCCATAGTTTCACCAGATTTACGCCAGGGTTGTGCCAGTGTTATGCCAGAGTTGTGCCAGAGTTGTTCCAGAGTTGTACCAGAGTTGTTCCAGAGTTGAGGCGGAGTTGTGCCATATTTGTGCCAGAGTTGTGCCAAAGTTGTGTCAGAGTTGTCCCAGAGTTGGGCTATAGTTGTGCCAGAGTTGTGCCATAGTTTTGCTAGGGTTGTGCCAGAGTTGTGCAAGAGTTGTCTGAGAGTTGTGCAAGAGGTGTGCCAGAGTAGTGCCCGAGTGGTGCCAGAGTTGTGCCAGAGTTGTGCCAGAGTTGTTTAGATATATGCCAGAGTAGTGCCAGAGTTGTGCCAGAGTTGTGCCGGGGTTGAGCCAGATTTGTGACATAGTTGTGCCAGAGATGTGCCAGAGTTGTACCAGGGTTGTGCTAGAGTTGTGCCAGAATTGTGCCAGAATTATGCCAGGGTTTTGCCAGTATTATGCCAGAGAGGTGCTAGAGTTGTGCCAGAGTTGTGCCAGAGTTGTTGGAGTGGTGCCAGAGTTGTGCCAGAGTTGTGCCTGAGTTGTGCCAGAGTTGTGCCAGAGTTGTGCCAGAGTTGTGGCAGAGTTGTTCTAGAGTTGTGCGCGTGTTGTTTCAGAGTTGTGCAAGAGTTGTGGCAGAGTTGTGGCAGAGTTGTGCCAGAGTTGTGACAGGGTTGTGCCAGGGTTGTGCCAGAGTTGTTCCAAAGTTGTCCCAAAGACATTCAGTACGTAGTGACACACAGTGGTAGCCATGTACAGAGACAATCCAAAGTAGGCATATGCCACTAACCATGACCAAAATATTTTCACAGTCTGCGGTCAACGTTGACAACTCCTAACACGAGTCACAAATGATCAGATGGAGAAAGGATTGGTTGGGAACACTGGTTATGGACTAGAAAGTACAAATACCTGCAACACATAGTGGCACGGTGTGGCTAGCTTGCACAATAACCAGCCAAATGATGCATACGTCACTGACTATGTCCGAAGAAGTCCACTATGTGTGGTCAACGTTGACAGCTCATAACACGAGCCACAAATGGTCAGAGGACAAGAGAACAGTTTGGGAACCCTATGTATTGACTAGAAAGGACAAAGAATTTCAGTATGTAGTGGCACGGCATGGCTATTATGCACACGGAACAACCAAATTAGACACACGTCACAGACCATGACCAAAGAATTTAAATATGGGTGGTCAACGTTCACAATCCACAACACAAGTCACAGCTGGTCAGAGGGGGAAACAATGGTTTCAGAATTTTAGTGTTCAACTAGCAAGTACAAACCTTCAATAAGTAGTAGCACGGTGTGGCTACCATGTACAATGTCCGACCAAAGTCAGCATATGTGCTGTCTATGACAAAAGAAATTTGCTGTGTGTACTCAACATTTACAACCCATAATACGAGTCAAAAATAGTCAGAGGGGGGAAACAATGGTGTGGGAACATCAGGTCTCAACTAGCAAGCACATGGACCTTCAATAAGTAGTGGCACGGTGTGGCAACCATGTACAATGACAAACCAAAGTAGGCATGTGTCACTGACCATGACCAAGGAATGTCACTATGTGTGGTCAACTTTGACAACTCATAACACGAGTCACAAATGGTCAGATGGGGTAAGAATGGGTTGTGAATACTAGTTATCGATTAGCAAGTACTGAGACCTTCAATATGTAGTGGCACAGTGTGGCTACCGTGCACAGTGACCAACCAAAGTATGCATGTGTCACTGACCATGACCAAAGAATTTCACTTCATGTGGTCAATGTTGACAACTAACAACAAGTGTCATAGAGTTAGAGGGGGTAACAGTGGCTTGGGAGCACTGGCTATCAACTAGAAAGCACAAATGCCTTCACTACGTAGTGACACTGCGTAGAAACCACGTTAAGTGACAAACCAAAGTAGGCATATGCCACTAACCATGACCAAAAGAATTTCACAGTGTGTGGTCAACGTTAAAAACTTATAACACGAGTCACAAATGGTCAGCGGGGGAAACAATGGGTTGGGAATACCAGTTATCCACTAGCAAGTACAAAGACCTTCAACAAGTAGTGGCACGGTGTGGCTAACATGCACAGTGACCAACCAAAGGATGCATACGCCACTGACTATTACCAAAGAAGTCCACTATGTGTAGTCAACGTTGACAACTCATAACACAAGTAACAGATGGTCAGATGGACAGACAATGGTTTTGGAACCCTATTCATGGACTAGAACGGACAAAGAATTTCAATACGTAGTGGCACAGTGTGGCTACTATGATCACCGAACAACCAAACTAGACATATGTGACTGACAATGAGCAAAGAATTTCAATATGGGTGGTCAACGTTCACAACTCATAACACAAGTCACAGTTGGTCAGATGGGGAAATAATGGTTTCAGAATATTAGCTTTCAATTAGCAAGTACAACGACCTTCAATAAGTAGTAGCACGGTGTGGCTACCATGCACAAATACCGACCAAAGTAGGCATATGTACTGCCTTTGACCAAAGAAATCCGCTGTGTGTGGTCAACGTTGACAACTCATAATACGAGTCACAAACGGTCAGAGGGTGAAACGATGGTTTGGGAACACAAGGTATCAACTAGCAAGCACATGGACCTTCAATACATAGTGGCACGGTGTGGCTACCATGTACAATGACAAACCAAAGTAGGCAAGTGTCACTGACCATGACCAAAGAATTTCAATATGTGTGGTCAACATTGACAACTCAGAACACGAGTCACAAATGGTCAGAGGAAGAACAATGGTTTGTGAATACTAGTTATCAATTAGCAAGTACCTTCAATATGTAGTGGCATAGTGTGGCTACCATGCACAATGACCAACCAAGGTATGCATATGTCACTTACCATGACCAAAGAATTTCACTTTATGAGGTCAACGTTGACAACTCACAACACGAGTCACATGTGGTTAGAGGGGGTAACAATGGTTTGGGAACACTGGCTATCAACTAGAATGCACAAAGACCTCCAGTACGCAGTGAAACGGCTTGGCAGCCATGTACAATGACAAACCAAAGTAGGCATATGTCACAAATGGTCAGAGGGGAAAACAATGGATTGGGAACATTAGTTATCAACTAGCAAGTACAAAGACCTTCAATACAGTGGCACGGTGTGGCTAGCGTGCACAGTGACCAACCAAAGGATGCATATGTCACTGATTATGACCAAAGAAGTCCACTATGTGCAGTCAACATTGACAACTCATAACACGAGTCACTCATGGTCAGGGGAAGAGTGAATGGTTTGGGAACCCCATGTATCGACTAGAAAGGCCAAAGAACTTCAATAAGTAGTAGCATGGTGTGGCTACTATGCACACCAAACAACCAAAATAGGCATATGTCATTGACCATGAGCAAAGAATTTCAACATGGGTGATCAGCGTTCACAACCCATAACACGAGTCACAAATTGTCAGAGGGAGAAACAATGGTTTTGGAATTGCAGTTTTCAACTAGCAAGTACAACGACCTTCAAAACGTAGTAGCACGGTGTGGCTACCATGCACAATGACCAACCAACGTAAGCATATGTACTGTCTTCGACCAAAGAAATCCGCTGTGTGTACTCAACGTTGAAAACTCATAATATGAGTCACAAATGGTCAGAGGGGGAAACAATGGTTTGGGAACACCATGGTTTGCTAGTTGAAACAGTGGTTTCAACTAGCAAGCACAGGGACCTTCAAGAAGTAATGGCACGGTGTGGAAGCCATGTACAATGACCAACCAAAGTAGGCATGTATAACTGACCATGACCAGAGAATTTCACCACGTGTGCTCAACTTTGACAACTCATAAAACCAGTCACAAATGGTCAGAGGCGGAAACAATGGTTTGTGAATACTAGTTTTTGATTTGCAAGTACAAAAACCTTCAATATGTAGTGGCACACTTTGGCTACCATGCACATTGACCAACTAAAAAATGTACATGTCACTGACCATGACCAAAATTTATCACTTCATGTGGTCAATGTGATAGCTCAAAACAAGAGTCAAAGATAGTTAGAGGGGGAATCAATGGGCTGGGAACACTGGGTATCAACTAGAAAGCACAAAGACCTTCAGTACGTAGTGGCATGGCGTAGCAACCATGTACAGTGACAAGCCAAAGTAGGCATGTGCCACTAACCATGACGAAAAGAATTTCACAGTGTGGGGTCAACGTTGAAAACTCATAACAAGAGTCACAACTGGTCAGAGGGGGAATAAATGGGTTGGGAACACTAGTTATCAACTAGCAAGTACAAAGACCTTCAACAAGTAGTCACAACCACTTGCAACCACTTGCAACCATGCGTAACCACTTGCAACCACTCGCAACCACTCGCAACTAGTCAGAACCACTCGCAACAACTTACAACTACTCCCACCCACTCTCGCATCCAATCGCAACCATTCGCAACCACTCGTAACCACTTGTAATCACTAGTAACCACTCACAACTACTCACAACCAGTTGCAACTACTCGAAACCACTTGCAACCACAAGCAACCACTAGCAAGCACTCGCAACCACTCGCAACCAGTCGTAACGACTAGCAACCACTTGTAACCACTCACACCCACTTCCAACCACTCAAAACCACTCACAACCACTCGCAACCACTCGCAATCACTTGGAACCAATCGCAATCACTTGCAACCATTTGCAACCACTCGCAATGACTCCCAACCACTCGCAACCACTTGCAGCCACTCGCAACCACTCGTAACCACTTACAACGACTCGCAACCACTTGCATCCACTTGCAACCACTCGCAACCATGCATAACCATTTCCAACCACTCGCAATGCATTGCAACCAGTCGGAACCACTTGCAACCACTTACAACCACTCGCAACCACTCGCATCCACTCGCAACCACTTGCAACCACTCGTACCCACTTGCAACCACTCGTAACCACTCGTAACCACTCACAACCACTTGCAAGCACGCAAAATCACTTGCAACCACTAGCAACCACTGGAAACCTCTCGCAACCACTCGCAACGACTCGTAACCACTCGCAACCTTTTGTAACCACTCGCAACCAGTCCCAACCACTCACAGCCAATCACAACCACTCGCAACCACTCGCAACCAGTCGCAACCATTCGCAACTACTCATAAGCACTCCCAACCACCAATAACCACTCGCAACCACTCCCAGCAGATTGCAAACACTCGCAACCACTTGCAACCATTCAGAACCACTCGCAACCACTCGCATCCACTCGCAACCACTCGCAACCACACGCAACCACTCACAACCACTCCCAACCACTCGGAACCACTCGCTACCACTTGCAACCACTCACAACCACTTGCAACCACTTGCAACCACTTGCAACCACTCGCAACCAATCACAACAACTCACAGCCACTCGCAATCACTCGCAACCACTTACAACCACTCACAACCACATGCAAGCACTCGCAACCAATCGCAACCACTCACAACCAGCCACAACTACTTGAAACCACTTGCAACCACTCGCAACCACTCGAAACAACTCACAACCACTCACAACCACTTGCAACCACTCACAACCACTGGCAACCACTCGCAACCATTCGCAACCACTCGCTACCACCTACAACCACTCACAACCACTTGCAACCACTTGCAGCCACTTGCAACCACTTCCAATCACTCGCAACCACTTGCAATCACTTGCAATAACTCACAACCACTCACCACCACTCACAACCACTCGCAACCACTCGCAACCACTCGCAACGACTCGCAACCACTGACAACCACTCGCAACCACTTGCAATCACTTGCAACCATTCACAACCACTCGCAACCACTGGCAACCACTCGCAACCACTCCCAACAATTCGCAACCACTCGCAACCACTTGCAACCACTTTCAACCAGTTGCAACAACGCACAACCACTCACCACCACTCGCAACCACTTGCAACCACTCGCACCCACTCGCAACCACTCACAACCGTTGGCAACCACTCGCAGCCACTTGCAATCACTTGCAATCACTCGCAACCACTCGCAACCACTCAAGCCCAATCACAACCATTCGCAACCACTTGCAACCACTTGTAACCACTCGTAGCTATTCACAACCACTCGCAACCACTCGCACACACTTGCTGCCACTTGTAGCCATTCACAACCATTCGCGACCACTCGCAACCATTCGCAGCCACTCACAACAAGTTGCAACCACTCACAACCACTCGCAACCACTCACAACCACACAAATCCACTCGCAACCACTTGCAACCACTTGCAACAACTCGCAACCACGCGCAACCACTCGCAACTACACGCAACCACTCGCGACCACTCACAACCAGTCGCAACCACTTGCAGCCACTCGTAACTACTCGCAACCACTCGCTACCACTCACAACCACTCACAACCACTTGCACCCACATGTAACCACTCGCAATCACTTGCAGCCACTTGCAACCACTAGCAACCACTCGCAACCACTCGTAGCTACTTGCAACCAATTGCAACCACTCACACACACTCGCAACAACTCGTAATCACTCGCAACCACTCGCAACAACTCGCAACCACTTGCAACCACTTGCAACCACTCACAACCACTCGCAACTACTCACAACTGTTTGCAACCACTCGCAACCACTCACAACTACTCGCAACTACTCACAACAATTTGCAACCACCCGCAGCCACTACCAACCACTCACAACCACTCGCAACCACTCCCAAACACTCCCAACCAGTCCCAGACACACGCAACCACTTGCTCCCACTCGCCACCACTTGCAACCACTCGCAACCACTCGCAACCACCCGCAACCACTCGCAAACAAATCCCAACCAGTCGCAACCACTCCCAACCACTCGCAACTACTCGCAACCACTCACAACCATTGGCAACCACTGGCAACCACTCGCAACTACTCGCAACCAGTCGCAACCACTCGCAACCACTCGCAATCACTTGCAGCCACTAGCAATCACTTGCAACCACTTGCAACCACTTGAAACAACTCCCAGCCACTCGCAACCACTCGCAGCCACTCGCAACCACTCGTAACCACTCGCAACCACTCGCAACCTCTTCCAACCACTTGCAACCACTTTCAACCACCCGCAACGAGCCGTACCCACTCATAACCACTCACAACCACTCGTAACCAATCGCAAATACTCACAACTACTTGCAACCACTTGAAACCACTTACAGCAACTTGCAACCATTTGCAACCACTCGCAACAGCTCCCAACGATTTGCAACCAATGGCAACCACTCGCAAGCACTCGCAACCACGCGCAACAACTTGCAACCACAAACAACCACTCGCAACCAGTCGCAGCCACTCGCCACCACTCACAACCATTTGCAACCATTTGCAAATACTTGCAACCACTTGCAACCAGTTGCAAGCACTTGCAACCACTCGCAACCACTCGCAACCAGTTGCAATCATTTGCAACCACTCACAACCGCTCACAACCACTCACAACCACTTGCAACCACTCGCAACAACTCGCAACCACTCGCAACCGCTCACAACCACTTGCAACCACTCCGAAAAACTCCCAACCATTCCCAGCCACTCGCAACCACTTGCTCTCACTCGCAATCACTTGCAACCACTAGCAACCACTCGCAACCACTCGCAACCACCCGCAACCACTCGCAAAAAACTCGCAACAAATCGCAACCACTTCCAACCACTCGCAACCACGCAAACCCAATCGCAGCCAATCACAATCACTCGTAATCACTTGCAACGACTCGCAACCACTTGCAGCCACTTTCAACCACTTGCAAGTACTCTCAGCCACTCACAACCACTTGCAACCACTGACAACCATTCGTAACCAACTGCAACCACTTGCACCCGCTCGCAGCCAGTCGAACCACTCGCAACCACTTACAACTACTCTCAACCACTCGCAACCACTCGCAACCACTTGCAATCACTGGTAACTACTCCCAACCACTCACAACCACTTGCAACGACACGAAACCACTTGCAACCACTAGCAATCACCCACAAACACTCGCAACTACTCGCAACCACTTGAAACCACTTGCAACCACTTGTAACCACTCGCAACCACTCCCAACAACACACAACCACTCACAACCACCCCCAACCATTTGCAACCACTCGTAACCACTCGCAGCCACTCGCCAGCACTCATAACCACTCGCAACCTCTCGTAACCACTCGCAACCACTCGCAACCACTCCCAACCACTCACAACCACGCGCAACCACTCGCATCCACTCGCAACCACTCACAACCGCTCGCAACAACTCAGAACCACTCGCAACCTCTCGCAACCACTCGCAACCACTCGCAACCACTTGCAACCACTTGCAACCACTTGCAACCACTTGCAACCACTCGCACCCACTAGCAACCACTCGCAAGCACTCGCATCCACTCGCAACCACTCACAACCACTCACAACCACTTGCATGCACTCGAAACCACTCGCAACCACTCACAACCCCTCACAGCTACTTGAAACCACTCGCAACCACTGGCAACCAAACGTAACAACTCGCCACCACTCACAACCACTTGCAACCACTCACAACCACTCGCAACCACTCCGACCCACTCGCAACCACTCGCAACCACTTACAACCTATCGCAACCACTCGCACGCACTGGCAACCACTTGCAACCACTTAGAACTCCTCGCAACCACTTGCAATCACTCACAACCACTTGCAGCCACTCACAACCACTCACCACCACTCTTAACAACTCGCAACCACTCGCAACCACTCGCAAGGACTCGCAACCACTTGCAACCACTCGCAACCACTTGCAACGACTCTCAACCACTTGCAACCACTTGTAACACTCACAACCACTCACAACCACTTGCAACCACTCACAGTCACTCGCAACAACTCCCAACCACTCAAAACCACTCGCAACCACTTGCTCCTACTTGCTACCACTTGCAACCACTTGCAACCACTTGTAACCACTCGCAACCACTCGCAAACACCTCTTAACCAGTCGCAACCACTCCCAAGCACTCGCAACCACTCGCAACCACTCACAACCACTCGGAACTACTACCACCAACTCGCAACTACTCGCAACCACTCGCAACCACTCGCAACCACTCGCAATCACTTGCAACCACTAGCAATCACTTCCAACCACTCGCAACCACTTGCAACCACTCCCAACCACTCGCAACCACTCGCAGCCACTTGCAACCACTCGTAACCACTTGCAACAACTCGCAACTTCTCGCAACCACTCACAACCACTCGCAACTACTACCACCAACTCGCAACTACTCGCAACCACTCGCAACCACCCGCAACAACTCACAATCACTTGCAACCACTAGCAATCACTTGCAACCACTCACAACCACTTGCAACATCTCCAACCACTTGCAACCACTCGCAGCAACTCGCAAGCACTCGTAACCACTCGCAACCACTCGGAACCACTCTCAACCACTTGCAACCACTCGTAACCATTCGCAACCACTTGCAACCTCTTGCAACCATGTGTAACCACTCATAATCACTTGCAACCAATCGCAACCCCTTGAAATCACTCGCAACCACTTACAACCACTCGCAACCATTTGCAACCACTCCCAACCACTCGCAACCAATCGTAACCACTCGCAACAACTTGTAACCACTTGCAACCACTCCCAACTACTTGCAATCACTCGAAACCACCTACAACAACTCGCAACCACTTGCAACCACTCGCAACGAATCGCAACAATTTGCAACCGCTCCCAACCACTCGCAACCACTCGCAACCACTTGAAGCCACTCACAACCACTCGCAACCAATCACAACCACTCGCAACCACTTGCAACCACTTGCAACCACTCACAACCACTTGCAACCACTTGCAACCACTTGCAACCACTTGCAACCACTCCGAACCATTCGCAACCAGTTGCAACCAGTTGCAACCACTCACAACCACTTGCAACCACTCACAACCACTTGCAACCTCTCGCAAAAGCTCGCAACCACTCACAACCACTCACAACCACTCGCAACCACTCTCAAACACTCCCAACCATTCCCAGTCTCTCGCAACCACTTGCTCCTACTTGTAACCACTTGCAACCACTCGCAACCACACGCAATCAATCCCAACAACCCGCAACCACTCGCAAACAACTCGCAACCACTCACAACTACTCCCAACCACTCGCAACCACTCGCAACCACTCACAACCACTCCTAACCACTCGCAATCACTTCCAGTCACTCGCAATCACTTGCAACCACTGGCAACCACTTGCAACTACTCCCAACCACTCTCAACCACTTGCAGCCACTCGCAACTACTCGTAACAACTCACAACGACTCGCAACCACTTGCAACCACTTGCAACCACTCGCAAGCACTCCCAACAACTCACAACCACTTGCAACCACTTGCAGCCATGCGTAACCACTTGCAACCACTCGCAACCACTCGCAACCAGTCGGGACCACTCGCAACCACTTACAACGACTCGAAACCACTTGCAACCACTAGCAACCACTTGCAACCACTCGCAACCACTCGCAACGACTTGTAACCACTGGCAACCACTTGTCACCACTCGCAACCACTCCCAACCTCTCACAACCACTCACAACTTCTCGCAATCAATCGCAACCACTCCCAACCACTCCCAGTTACTCGCCTCTACTCGTAACCACTTGCGACCACTCGTAACCACTCACAACCAATCGCAACCACTCGCAACCACTTCCAACCAATCACAAACACTTGCAAGCACTTGCAACCACTTGCAACCACCTGCAACAACTCGAACCCACTCACAACCACTCGCAACCACTCGCAACCACTCGCAACCACTCGCAACCACTCACAACCACTCACAACCACTTGCAAGCACTCGCGAGTACTCGCAAGCACTCACAACCACTCACAGCTACTTGAAACCACTCGCAACCACTGGCAACCAATCGTACCAACTCGCAACCACTCCCAACCACTTGCAACCACTCACAACCACTCGCAACCATTCGCAACCACTGGCAACCAATCGCAGCAACTCACAACCACTCGCACCCACTCACAACCACTCGCAACCACTTGCAACCACTTAGAACAACTCGCAACCACTTGCAACCAATCACAACCACTCACCACCACTCGCAGCGACTCGCAACCACTCACAACCACTCGCAACCACTCGCAACAACTTGCAATCACTGACAACCACTCGCAACCACTTGCAACCACTCGCAACAAATTGCAAGCACTCGCAACAACTCGCAACCACTCACAACCACTCGCAACCACTCGCAACCACTCGCAACCACTCCCAACTTCTCGCAACCACTCGTAACCACTCGCAACCACTTGCAACAACTCGCGGCCACTTATAACCACTCGCAACTACTCACAACCATTGGCAACCACTCGCAGCCACTTGCAATCACTCGTAATCACTCGCAACCACTCGCAACCACTAAAAACCACTAAAAACCACTAATAGCCACTCGCAACCACTTGCAACCACTCGTAACCACTCGTAGCCATTCGCAGCCACTCCCAACCACTTGAAACCACTCGCATACACTCGCAGCCACTCGTAACCACTCACATCCACTCGCAACCACTCGCAACCATTCGTAACCACTCGCAACCAGTTGCAACCAGTAGCAACCACTCGCAACCACACAGAACCACTCGCTACCACTCGCAACCACTTGCAACCACTCAAAACCACGCGTAACCACTCGCAACCTTTTGCAACCTTTTGCAACAACTTGCAACCACTCGCAACCACTCGCAACCACTCGCAACCACTTGCAACCACTCGCAACCAATCGTAACCACTCGCAACCACTTGCAACCACTCGCAACCACTCATAACCACTCGCAACCACTTGCAACCACTTGCTGCACCTTGGAATCACTCCCAACCACTCGCAACCACTCGCAACCGCTTGCAACCACTCCCGACCACTCGCAACCAATCGCAACCACTCGTAACCACTCACAACCACTTGCAAGCACTCGCAACCACTCGCAACGACTCATAACCACTCGCAACCATTCGCAACCACCCGCAACCACTTGCAAACTACTCGAACCTTCTCGCAACCAGTCCCAAGTACTCGCAACCACTGGCAACCAATCGTAACAACTCGCCACCACTCACAACCACTTGCAAGCACTCGCAACCACTCGCAACGACTCATAACCACTCGCAACCATTCGCAACCACCCGCAACCACTTGCAAACTACTCGAACCTTCTCGCAACCAGTCCCAAGTACTCGCAACCACTGGCAACCAATCGTAACAACTCGCCACCACTCACAACCACTTGCAAGCACTCGCAACCACTCGCAACGACTCATAACCACTCGCAACCATTCGCAACCACCCGCAACCACTTGCAAACTACTCGAACCTTCTCGCAACCAGTCCCAAGTACTCGCAACCACTGGCAACCAATCGTAACAACTCGCCACCACTCACAACCACTTGCAAGCACTCGCAACCACTCGCAACGACTCATAACCACTCGCAACCATTCGCAACCACCCGCAACCACTTGCAAACTACTCGAACCTTCTCGCAACCAGTCCCAAGTACTCGCAACCACTGGCAACCAATCGTAACAACTCGCCACCACTCACAACCACTTGCAAGCACTCGCAACCACTCGCAACGACTCATAACCACTCGCAACCATTCGCAACCACCCGCAACCACTTGCAAACTACTCGAACCTTCTCGCAACCAGTCCCAAGTACTCGCAACCACTGGCAACCAATCGTAACAACTCGCCACCACTCACAACCACTTGCAAGCACTCGCAACCACTCGCAACGACTCATAACCACTCGCAACCATTCGCAACCACCCGCAACCACTTGCAAACTACTCGAACCTTCTCGCAACCAGTCCCAAGTACTCGCAACCACTGGCAACCAATCGTAACAACTCGCCACCACTCACAACCACTTGCAAGCACTCGCAACCACTCGCAACGACTCATAACCACTCGCAACCATTCGCAACCACCCGCAACCACTTGCAAACTACTCGAACCTTCTCGCAACCAGTCCCAAGTACTCGCAACCACTGGCAACCAATCGTAACAACTCGCCACCACTCACAACCACTTGCAAGCACTCGCAACCACTCGCAACGACTCATAACCACTCGCAACCATTCGCAACCACCCGCAACCACTTGCAAACTACTCGAACCTTCTCGCAACCAGTCCCAAGTACTCGCAACCACTGGCAACCAATCGTAACAACTCGCCACCACTCACAACCACTTGCAAGCACTCGCAACCACTCGCAACGACTCATAACCACTCGCAACCATTCGCAACCACCCGCAACCACTTGCAAACTACTCGAACCTTCTCGCAACCAGTCCCAAGTACTCGCAACCACTGGCAACCAATCGTAACAACTCGCCACCACTCACAACCACTTGCAAGCACTCGCAACCACTCGCAACGACTCATAACCACTCGCAACCATTCGCAACCACCCGCAACCACTTGCAAACTACTCGAACCTTCTCGCAACCAGTCCCAAGTACTCGCAACCACTGGCAACCAATCGTAACAACTCGCCACCACTCACAACCACTTGCAAGCACTCGCAACCACTCGCAACGACTCATAACCACTCGCAACCATTCGCAACCACCCGCAACCACTTGCAAACTACTCGAACCTTCTCGCAACCAGTCCCAAGTACTCGCAACCACTGGCAACCAATCGTAACAACTCGCCACCACTCACAACCACTTGCAAGCACTCGCAACCACTCGCAACGACTCATAACCACTCGCAACCATTCGCAACCACCCGCAACCACTTGCAAACTACTCGAACCTTCTCGCAACCAGTCCCAAGTACTCGCAACCACTGGCAACCAATCGTAACAACTCGCCACCACTCACAACCACTTGCAAGCACTCGCAACCACTCGCAACGACTCATAACCACTCGCAACCATTCGCAACCACCCGCAACCACTTGCAAACTACTCGAACCTTCTCGCAACCAGTCCCAAGTACTCGCAACCACTGGCAACCAATCGTAACAACTCGCCACCACTCACAACCACTTGCAAGCACTCGCAACCACTCGCAACGACTCATAACCACTCGCAACCATTCGCAACCACCCGCAACCACTTGCAAACTACTCGAACCTTCTCGCAACCAGTCCCAAGTACTCGCAACCACTGGCAACCAATCGTAACAACTCGCCACCACTCACAACCACTTGCAAGCACTCGCAACCACTCGCAACGACTCATAACCACTCGCAACCATTCGCAACCACCCGCAACCACTTGCAAACTACTCGAACCTTCTCGCAACCAGTCCCAAGTACTCGCAACCACTGGCAACCAATCGTAACAACTCGCCACCACTCACAACCACTTGCAAGCACTCGCAACCACTCGCAACGACTCATAACCACTCGCAACCATTCGCAACCACCCGCAACCACTTGCAAACTACTCGAACCTTCTCGCAACCAGTCCCAAGTACTCGCAACCACTGGCAACCAATCGTAACAACTCGCCACCACTCACAACCACTTGCAAGCACTCGCAACCACTCGCAACGACTCATAACCACTCGCAACCACTTGTAACAACGCGCAACCACTTGCAACCACTCAAAACCACGCGTAACCACTCGCAACCACTCAGAACCACTCGCTACCACTCGCAACCACTTGCTACCACTTGCAACCACTTGCTGCACCTTGCAATCACTCCCAACCACTCACTATCACTTACAACCACTCACAATACCTTGCAACTACTCCCAACCACTTGCAACCACTCCTAACCACTCGCAACCACTCACAACCACTCGCAACCAATCGCAACCACTCGCAATCACTTGCAGCCACTTGCAACCACTCGTAACCACTTGCAACCACTTGCAACCTCTCGCAACCATGTGTAAGCACTCGTAACCACTCGCAACCACTCACAACCACTTGAAACCACCCGTAACCACTTACAACCACTTGAAACCATTCGCAACCACTCGCAACCACTTGCAATCACTTGTAACCACTCGCAACCACTCGTAACCACTCGCAACCACTCGCAACCACTCGCAACCACTTACAACCACTCGGAACCACTCCCAAACACTCGCAACCACTCCCAGCCACTCGCAACCACTTGCAACCACTCGCAACCACTCGCAACCATTTGCAACCACCCGCAACCACTTGCAAACAACTCGCAACTTCTCGCAACCAGTCCCAAGTACTCGCAACCACTTGCAACCACTCGCAACCACTCGCAACCATTTGCAACCACCCGCAACCACTTGCAAACAACTCGCAACTTCTCGCAACCAGTCCCAAGTACTCGCAACCACTTGCAACCACTCGCAACCACTCGCAACCATTTGCAACCACCCGCAACCACTTGCAAACAACTCGCAACTTCTCGCAACCAGTCCCAAGTACTCGCAACCACTTGCAACCACTCGCAACCACTCGCAACCATTTGCAACCACCCGCAACCACTTGCAAACAACTCGCAACTTCTCGCAACCAGTCCCAAGTACTCGCAACCACTTGCAACCACTCGCAACCACTCGCAACCATTTGCAACCACCCGCAACCACTTGCAAACAACTCGCAACTTCTCGCAACCAGTCCCAAGTACTCGCAACCACTTGCAACCACTCGCAACCACTCGCAACCATTTGCAACCACCCGCAACCACTTGCAAACAACTCGCAACTTCTCGCAACCAGTCCCAAGTACTCGCAACCACTTGCAACCACTCGCAACCACTCGCAACCATTTGCAACCACCCGCAACCACTTGCAAACAACTCGCAACTTCTCGCAACCAGTCCCAAGTACTCGCAACCACTTGCAACCACTCGCAACCACTCGCAACCATTTGCAACCACCCGCAACCACTTGCAAACAACTCGCAACTTCTCGCAACCAGTCCCAAGTACTCGCAACCACTTGCAACCACTCGCAACCACTCGCAACCATTTGCAACCACCCGCAACCACTTGCAAACAACTCGCAACTTCTCGCAACCAGTCCCAAGTACTCGCAACCACTTGCAACCACTCGCAACCACTCGCAACCATTTGCAACCACCCGCAACCACTTGCAAACAACTCGCAACTTCTCGCAACCAGTCCCAAGTACTCGCAACCACTTGCAACCACTCGCAACCACTCGCAACCATTTGCAACCACCCGCAACCACTTGCAAACAACTCGCAACTTCTCGCAACCAGTCCCAAGTACTCGCAACCACTTGCAACCACTCGCAACCACTCGCAACCATTTGCAACCACCCGCAACCACTTGCAAACAACTCGCAACTTCTCGCAACCAGTCCCAAGTACTCGCAACCACTTGCAACCACTCGCAACCACTCGCAACCATTTGCAACCACCCGCAACCACTTGCAAACAACTCGCAACTTCTCGCAACCAGTCCCAAGTACTCGCAACCACTTGCAACCACTCGCAACCACTCGCAACCATTTGCAACCACCCGCAACCACTTGCAAACAACTCGCAACTTCTCGCAACCAGTCCCAAGTACTCGCAACCACTTGCAACCACTCGCAACCACTCGCAACCATTTGCAACCACCCGCAACCACTTGCAAACAACTCGCAACTTCTCGCAACCAGTCCCAAGTACTCGCAACCACTTGCAACCACTCGCAACCACTCGCAACCATTTGCAACCACCCGCAACCACTTGCAAACAACTCGCAACTTCTCGCAACCAGTCCCAAGTACTCGCAACCACTTGCAACCACTCGCAACCACTCGCAACCATTTGCAACCACCCGCAACCACTTGCAAACAACTCGCAACTTCTCGCAACCAGTCCCAAGTACTCGCAACCACTTGCAACCACTCGCAACCACTCGCAACCATTTGCAACCACCCGCAACCACTTGCAAACAACTCGCAACTTCTCGCAACCAGTCCCAAGTACTCGCAACCACTTGCAACCACTCGCAACCACTCGCAACCATTTGCAACCACCCGCAACCACTTGCAAACAACTCGCAACTTCTCGCAACCAGTCCCAAGTACTCGCAACCACTTGCAACCACTCGCAACCACTCGCAACCATTTGCAACCACCCGCAACCACTTGCAAACAACTCGCAACTTCTCGCAACCAGTCCCAAGTACTCGCAACCACTTGCAACCACTCGCAACCACTCGCAACCATTTGCAACCACCCGCAACCACTTGCAAACAACTCGCAACTTCTCGCAACCAGTCCCAAGTACTCGCAACCACTTGCAACCACTCGCAACCACTCGCAACCATTTGCAACCACCCGCAACCACTTGCAAACAACTCGCAACTTCTCGCAACCAGTCCCAAGTACTCGCAACCACTTGCAACCACTCGCAACCACTCGCAACCATTTGCAACCACCCGCAACCACTTGCAAACAACTCGCAACTTCTCGCAACCAGTCCCAAGTACTCGCAACCACTTGCAACCACTCGCAACCACTCGCAACCATTTGCAACCACCCGCAACCACTTGCAAACAACTCGCAACTTCTCGCAACCAGTCCCAAGTACTCGCAACCACTGGCAACCACTCACAACCACTCACAACCACTGGCAACTACTCGCAACTAACTGCAACTGATCGCAACCACTTGCAATCACTCACAACCACTCACTATCACTTGCAACCACTCACAATACCTTGCAATTACTCCCAACCACTTGCAACCACTCCTAACCACTCACAACCACTCACAACCACTCGCAACCAATCGCAACCACTCGCAATCACTTGCAGCCACTTGCAACCACTCGCAACCACTTGCAACCGCTTGCAACCTCTCGCAACCATGTGTAACCACTCGTAACCAC
>SZWC01024670.1:11715-21851 GCA_023375785.1 Penium margaritaceum | reverse complement strand
CTCGCTCGCTCGCTCGCTCACTCACTCACTCACTCACATACTCTCACACTCACTCACATCTGAAAGGCAGTTGAGGCATGCCGCATGCTGGTGCTGCCCAAACATCCTGGCGGCCGCTGCCACCACCTGCGGGAGCACTGCCGCCAGCTGCGACCCCACGCCCCGCGCCGTGACGCCCCACAGTCCGCACAACGCGGCTCCCACCACCGCATCGTCCGCCCACCTCTCCGCAACCACGTCAAACGCCGGCCACGCGCCCTGAAGCAGCGGCAGCAGCAGAGCCTCTGCTGTGTTGCCACTGCCGCCGCTGCTGTCTCGAACTACAAAGGAGGCTGCAGCAGTGGCTTCGCCAGCGGCGGCTGCTGTCGGTGGTTGCGCGAGTTTGGAGCCGACTGCTGCGATGATCGCTGTGATGACTTTGATGTCCGACGATAGCCGTTGCTGCGACTGCTGCGTCCTCTCCTGTTGACAAAAAGAACGAGAAATTCAACACGACAAGTCGAGGCAGAATAGCGGCAAGAGGTTAGCAGAAGCAGCAGCAGCAGCAGCAGCAGCAGCAGCAGCCGAAGCAGCAGAAGCAGCAGCAGCGGCAGCAGCAGCAGCAAAAACAGCAGTGGCAGCAACAGCTTGGCTCGCCGCTTCGCAAGAGTGCAAAGATGTTCGGCGGCAACACTCCACGCACATGCAAAAGCACGCAGATGCAAAAGCAAGCAGATGCAAAACCACGCACATACAAAACCATGCCTGCTTTGGCACCTTACAGTCCGCTGCAGAGTCGAAAACGCAGATGCTGCGAGGCGCGACGGCACTGCCTGCCCCTCCGCGAAGGGCAGCAAAAGCGACAGCATTTGCAGCCATTTCACAAGCAGTTCAAGAGCAAGAACAAAAGCACTGGCACTAGGAAGGGCAAGCGCAGAAGCAGCGAAAGCATTTGCAGCCATTTTACAAGCCCTGCAAGAGACAACGCACACACCTGCATGGGTGCAATCTGCTGCACCGTTGAAAGCGCCGGCGCCGCAAGGTGCGACAGCGCAGCCTGCGCCTCCGTCAGCGGCAGCATCGCCGCCACCGATGCCAGCCCCTTCACCACCGCCACTCTGTCGTCGTCCGCCATGCCTCCGCCATCGGCCGCTGCCGCTGCTGCCGCCTCCGCACACGACTGCACAAGCGCAGGGTGCAGGACCGTGGAAGTGGAAAGTCTCAATCTGCGTATTGCAAAGACTTTCTTCCTCAGACGAGTGCACAAGCGCAGGGTGCAGGACGATGGAAGCGGAAAATCTCAAACCATAGGCGATTCGCAAAGATTTCATTCCGCAGACGACGGCACAAGCACAATGCACAAGCACAGGCGTAGAGCGGTGGCGCCCTTGCCACCGTGCAGTGTGACATTCCTGGGGCTTAGATGAAATGTCGAAGCACAGCACCTACCGCCTCGCACAGGTCGCAAAACGCCTGAGATAGCAGCAGTCGAAAGGGGGGCAGGGAGAGAGAGGGAGGGACGGAAGAAGGGAGTGAGAAAGGGAGGGAGGGAGAGAGGGAGGTAAGGAGAGAGGAAGGAAGGGAAGGAGGGAGAATGGGAGGGGGGGAGGGTTGAAAAGGAGAGGTGAGGGATGTAGAGAGGGAGGGAGGGAAGGACGAGGGGAGGGAGGGAAGGGGGAAAGATGGGTAGGAGGTAAGGAGGAGGGAGGAAGGGAGAATGGAAGGGAGGGAAGGAGGGAAGGAGGGAGGGAGGAGGGAAGGGAGGGAGGGAGGGACGGAGGTCGGAAGGGAGGAAGGGCGGGCGGAGGGGGAAGGAGGAAGGGAGGGACGGAGGGAGGGCAGGAGGGAGGGGAGGTTGGGGAGGGAGGGTGGGAGACAGGAAAGGGGCGGTGGGGACAGTGAGGGATCGAGGGATGGAAGGGAGTAGGGAGGGGGGCGGGCCTTGAAGGAAAGAGGGAGGGAGGGAGGGAGGGAGGGCAGGAGAAAGGGTCAGACGGACAGAGGGAGGGAGGGAGCTATGTGTTGGGAAATGAGCCATCCGGCTCAGTTTCAAGTCCACAGGAGCAAGTTCCAGGAAACTACCAGATGCGTGCTCCGATCGTCAATCGGACATCACCATTGGCAAAATGTCTACGGTCGAAGTTTGAGGCCGATCCAACGGTCGGATTGGGAGATATAAATTTTCGAAGTTTTCGGGGTCATCGACCCCCGATATCTGGGTGACCATGGGCGATGGCTCCATGCCTTAGCCTGAGAAAAGAAAAAGGCAAGAGGTCCACGGTCAAGACCTGATGGGAGAAATATCCAAAAAGGTCCTCGATTCCTGGGTTGCCTTGTCAGAGTGTGCTGACTAGGAAAAAGGTACCTCTCCTTACTGTTTAGGAGAGGTGAGATCCTTGTGTGCTAGTCATGGACACATGGCGATTCTCCATGGGATTGTGGGTTATGTGATCTCTAGGAGTGTGCCAAGAGAGCATTTTCTAGCTCTCTAGGTCGTGTGTGAGTGGTCAGCCTGATTGCTAGGCTGATTTTCTTTCTTGTGTGAGATTATGGACTCTAGTGTGTGAGCCTTAGCCTCCATCGCTAAGAGGTGTGGCTTGTGAGAGGGCTGACTTGCCCAAGCTCTAGCTCTATATGTACTCTATCATTTTGAGTGATTCAACAACCATTCTTCAGCACAAGTGATGCCTTTCCAGTCCTACATGCTCGCTGCTCCAAGGCTCTCTCTCTTCTCCAGTTCCAACACTTGGTATCAGAGCCAAGTTTTGCCACTTTCAGCCAGCACACGCCGTCACTTTGAGAGTGACGGGTTGGGGTGAAACCTTCACCAAATTTGACGATCGACCACAGGATCTTCAAGTTCAAGAGACAAGCTTTTCTACGAGCCCAAGATCGCGAAGATCCAACGGTCGGATTGAGAGTTATGTTAAAAACGAGGTCGGCCAAGGCTACGCTCTTCTCTCCGAGTAAGACTGTCGCCTTGTGATGACCATAACTCTCTCATTACTTTGTCAAATGTAAAAAGTAGCATATACGAATTGAAGTATTATTCCTAAGCTTTCCATTGGTGCAAAAAAAAATTCATTCCATCGGTACGTTTGGGAGAAACGCCGTTTACAAGGTGGCTGGTGTGAGCTGGAGTAGGAGCAGCAGCATACCCTGTTTTTAAAAGGGCATATCGCTGAAAATCCCCTGTTGATGACCCTGCTTTATGGGTCGATTGGAAAGGTTTTGAGCTGAATTTTCCGGTGCTTGGCTCAATTTTTCCAAATTCCTAATCTGCTGGCCTCTACAGTCTATTTTCTGTCAGACAGATTTCTGGCAGAAGCAGCAGCAGAAGCAGGGGTAGCGCCGCCACTCAAGGGCAGCGCTGAGCATCACCAAAGCTCAAACTGGTAGCAACAGGCGTGGTAACAGCAGCCCAGCCCTTGGAGAGGCTGGAAGGACGCGTCAACTTCACGTTTTGGAAGATCCGTACCCGACTCCTTTTGGAGGAGAGGGGCTTGTGGGAGGTGGTGAGCGGCGACGAGCGCGCTCCGCCTCCACAGGCAAAAGGCATCATCGCAGCGGAGGTGGTGGCGGGGAAAACGCCGCAGAATGGTGCAGCAGATCCAAGTTCATCTACAACTGCAGCGGCGGCATATGAGGAGTGGAAGAAGAAGGACAGGCAGGCCTACAGGCTGCTTGTCAACACCATCTCCAACCCGCATCTTCAGTACCTGAGTGACAAGGCTACTGCAAAAGAGGGGTGGGACACGTTGTGCAAGAAGTATGAGGGCAAGGATCCTGCATTCTTCATGCTTTTGGAGGAGAAGATGATGGCGTTGAAAATGCGGGCTAGCGAAGGGATGGAGGCGTACTTGGACAGGGCAAAGGAGCTGGCGAAGCAGCTGAAAGCGGCCGGCAACCCTGTGGAAGACACGCACTTCGTTCTCCTCTTGCTGAGGGGACTCCCAACGAGCTATGACATGGTGCGAGAGACGTTAGAGTACTAGCCGACTCTCGACCTGGACTTCATCTGCACGCACCTAGTGCAGGTAGAGCTGCGTCGCAATGGAGCAAAGCGCAATGGCGACAGTAGCAGTAGTGAAGCAGCTTTCATGGCCATACGCTCACGCAACCAGCAGCAGCAGCAGTCTTGGCAACAGAGAGGCAAGAAGAAAGGCAAGTGCCACTATTGCCAGAAAGAGGGACACTACAAGAAAGAGTGCTTTAAGTTCAAGAAGAACCAGAAGGAGCAGCAACAGCAGCAGCAAAAGCAGCAATCTCCACAGCAATAGCAGCAGCAGTAACAGCAACGTCAACAGCAGCAACAGCAGCAACAGTAGAACCAGACCGGCGTGCGCCATTTTGGCAACATGAACGTGGCCAAGGAGGTGCGCGATCGTCTCTTCATGGCGAAGTCGGACATGTCGCAGAAGGAAAAGGCGGATTTGGCGTGGTACAAGGACTCTGGGTGTACCAAGAGTCTGACGCACCACAAAGAGTGGTTTACGCAGCTGCTCTCTATTCCCCCCCGACCGATTGCTTTGGGTGATGATCGGGTGGTGTATGCTGAGGGGATTGGGATTGTGGAGATGTGGTTGGAGACCCCGCGTGGCATTGAAGTGGGAGTGTTCCGTGGCATGCTGTATGTACCTGATGCTACGTTCAACCTTCTCTCAGTGTCCTCTCTCACCAACACAAGACTGCGCGTCGTCTTTGACGACTATGACTACATCCTCGACAAGGAAACAGGAGAGGAGTTGGCCAGGTCGGTGAAGGAAGGCGACATGTACCGCCTGTTGGGGGCGACCAAGATCCCGCGCGAGCAGAGTCTTGCAGTAGTGGTGCAGGCCACAGATGGCGAAATCTGGCATGCGCGCTACGGCCACATCGGCATGCGCGCTTTGCAGCAACTTCAAACAAAGAAGATGGTGCGTGACTTGCCCACCATCTCTAACTTTGAGCAGCAGTTGTGCATCGGCTGTTTGGAGGGGAAGCAGCATCGCGAGGCGTTCTCTGGAGCAAGGGAGCGCGCAAAGGAGGTGCTAGAGCTGGTTCACAGAGACTTGTGTGACCCGATGCAGACCCAGAGCTTTGGAGGCTCTAGGTATTTTCTCACCTTCATTGATGATTTCAGTCGTTACACTACTGTGTACTTCTTTTCCTCCAAGGACCTGTGCTTTGACAGGTTCAAGGAGTTCAAGGCCATGGTGGAGAACCAGACTGGCAAGAAAATCAAGGCCCTGCGCAGCGACCGCGGTGCAGAGTACCCGAGCAAGGAGTTCCAGGACTACCTCGTAGCAGCAGGCATGAAGGCGTAGCGCACCGCGCCATACTCGCCGTAGCAGAACGGCGTAGCAGAACGTGCCAGCCGCACCATCGTTGAGTCGGCGCGCTCCATGCTGCACGCGGCTCGGATCACCTACGACTTTTGGGCCGAAGCAGTGAGCACTGCGGTGTACATCAAGAACCGCAGTCCAACCAAGGCCCTGGAGCAGATGATGCCGTACGAGGCATGGTTCGGCAAGAAGCCGAGCGTGGGTCATCTTCGCGCATTTGGCAGCCTGGCGCACATGCACGTGCCAAAGGAGAAGCGGCAAAAGTGGGACGCGAAAAGCGCGCAGATGCTGATGATTGGCTACGACGTGGCAAGCAAGGCGTATCGCCTCTACGAGAGGGATACAGGCCACGTCATCATCTTGAGGGATGTCGTCTTCAACGAGAGCAACGTCATCGGCACCAACATTATCTTTGAAGAGGCAGCAGAAGCAGCAGCTGACGAGGCAGTGGGAGCAGATATCCTTCCTCACCTAGTTTCTCCTGATCCTTTCTCCACTGTGACAGTGGGAGAACCAGTCTACTCTCCCATGTCTGATGCAGCACATACAACGGCCTCATTGGCAGAAGCAGAGGAAGAAGATGCACCACCATCAGTAGGAGCAGTTGTGGCAGCAGCACCGCGCCAGCCGCCTGTTAAAGCTCCAGCACCAGGTCGGAGGTACCTTCTCAGGGTGTGCTACAAGCCTGGTGAGCGCGGGCATTTCTGATGCTCCAGAAACCAGACCAGATGAGCGTCGCAGTTGCAGCAAACTCTGATGAGCCGACATCGTACGAGGAGGCCATGGCTGCACCAGATGCAGCACATTGGGCGTAAGCTGTGAAGCAGGAGATACAGTCGCAGCTCGACAACGGTACGTGGGAGCTGACTGAGCGTCCACCTGGACGCAAGGTAATCAAGTGCAAGTGGGTGTTCAAGAAGAAGAGGGGCGCAGATGGCAACCTCGAAAAGTACAAGGCGAGGCTGGTCGCCACGGTCTACTCGTAGCAAGAAGGAATCGACTACACGGAAACATTTGCTCCTGTTGTAAAGTTTGCCTCTGTGCGCACGCTCTTTTCTTATGCAACAGCTGAGGACTTTGAGATTCACCACATGGATGTCAAGACGACATTCTTGAACGGTGACTTGGAGGAGGAGATCTATATGGAGCAGCCGGAGGGATTCGTCATGGATGGCCAGGAGCACCTGGTTTGCAAGCTGTAGAAGTCGTTGTACGGCCTCAAGCAAGCGTCGCGTGCTTGGAACCAGAAATTGGATGTGACGCTGTAGTGCATGGGGTTTGAGCACAGTGAGTGTGACTACAGTGTCTATCGCTGGCAGCATGGTCATGAGGTCCACCACATGGACGTCAAGACGGTGTTCCGGAATGGTAACCTGGAGGAGGAGATTTACATGGAGCAGCCGGAGGGGTTCGTCATGGATGGCCAGGAGCACCTAGTTTGCAAGTTGCAGAAGTCACGTGCTTGGAACCAGAAATTGGATGCGGCGAGTGTGACTACAACGTCTATCGCTGGCAGCATGGTCATGAGGTGCTCATCATCATCGTCTATGTGAATGACATGCTCCTCCTTTCAAACAGCATGTCTGCATTGCAGGAGTTCGAGGAGGCCATGCAGGAGCGCTTCCAGATGTCTGATCTCGGGGAGGCATCATACTTCCTCGGTATCCAAATCATGCGTGACCGCAAATCACGCTCTCTCTCACTACAGCACTGAGCCGCTACATCAAGGATGTCTTGCAGCAGTTCGGCATGGCAGAGGCAAAACCCATCGGCACGCCGCTGGAGACACGGCAGTACCTCGTGAGCTTCAATGGAGAAGCGGATGCAGCTGAGCGGCAGAAGTACCAGAGCGCCGTCGGCAACCTCATGTACCTGATGGTTGCAACCAGGCCGGACCTCGCACAGGCTGTTAACGCTGTGAGCCAACACATAGCGAACCCCGGACCTTAGCACCAGAAGGCAGTGAAGCGGATCTTCTGCTACCTTGCTGGAACTATCAACAACGGCATAACCTACCACAACAACGACAACATCATCGGCTATACAGACACAGATTGGGCTTCAAACCCTCAGGACCGCAAATCCATCTCTCGACATGTGTTCCTCATGAATGGTGGAGCCATCAGCTGGTGCAGCAAGCGGCAGGTGGTCGTGGCCACCTCAAGCACTGAAGTTGAGTACGTGTCTCTCAGCTTTGGAGCCAAGGAAGCAGTTTGGCTTCAGCGTCTCATGGCGGAGATGAGTAGGAGTGGAGCACTTCCAGTTCCTGTCTGCGTCGACAACCAGAGCGAAATTGTACTCGCCAAGAATCCTGAGCAACATACACGCACCAAGCACATTGACATCACATATCACTTCATCAGGCACATGGTTTAGGAGGGTGCTATCAAACTGGAGTTTNGGCTTCAAACCCTCAGGACCGCAAATCCATCTCTCGACATGTGTTCCTCATGAATGGTGGAGCCATCAGCTGGTGCAGCAAGCGGCAGGTGGTCGTGGCCACCTCAAGCACTGAAGTTGAGTACGTGTCTCTCAGCTTTGGAGCCAAGGAAGCAGTTTGGCTTCAGCGTCTCATGGCGGAGATGAGTACGAGTGGAGCACTTCCAGTTCCTGTGTGCGTCGACAACCAGAGCGAAATTGTACTCGCCAAGAATCCTGAGCACCATGCACGCACCAAGCACATTGACATCGCATATCACTTCATCAGGCACATGGTTTAGGAGGGTGCTATCAAACTGGAGTTTACTTCAACCAGCAAGCAGGTCGCTGATTTCTGTACCAAGCCAGTGACCCGTGCGAAGCGGCAGTTCTGCATGAAAACAGGGGCCTCAGCCCACTGACTGCGGCAAAGTGGGAGATTGTTGGGAAATGAGTCATCCCGCTCACTTTCAGGTCCACGTGAGCAAGTTCCACGAAACTACCATTGAAAAGATCTGGTGGTAAAATGTCTACGGACCAAGTTTGAAGTCAATCCAACGGTCGGATTAGGAGATATGAATTTTTTAAGTTTTTGGGGTCATCAACCGCCGATATCTGACCATGGGCGATGGCTCCATGCCTTAGTCTGGGAAAAAAAAAGGCAAGAGGTCACAGGTCAAGACCTGATGGGAGAAATATCCAAAAAGGTCCTAGATTCTTGGGTTGCCTTGTCAGAGTGTGCTGACTAGGAAAAAGACACTTCTCCTTACTGTTTAGGAGAGGTGAGATCCTTGTGTGCTAGCCATGGACACATGGCGATTCTCCATGGGATTGTGGGTTATGTGACCTCTAAGAGTGTGCCATGAGAGCATTTTCTAGCTCTCTAGGTCGTGTGTTAGTGGTCAACCTGATTGCTAAGCTGATTTCCTCTCTTGTGTGAGATTATGGACTCTAGAGTGTGAGCCTTAGCCTCCATGGCTAAGAGGTGTGGCTTGTGAGAGGGCTGACTTGCCCAAGCTCTAGCTCTATATGTACTCCATCATTTTGAGTGATTCAACAACCATTCTTCAACACAAGTGATGTCCTAGTTCCACATGCTCGCTGCTCCAAGACTCCCTCTCTCCTCCAGTTCCAACACTATGGAGGGAGAGAGAAAGCAAGCAGGGTAGGGAGCAAGCGAGGGAGGGAGGCAGGGGGGGAGGGAGGAAGAGACAGAGGAACAGAGGGAGGGAGGGTGCTATAGAGGGAGAGAGAGAGGAAGCAGTGTAGGGAGCAAGCGAGGGATGGAGGGAGGGAGGGAGGGAGGGAGCGAGGGAGGGAGCAAGGAGGGAGGGAGTGAGGGGACAGACAGACAGACGGAGTGACAATGGGAGGCAGGGATGCAGGGAGCGAGGGAGGGAGGGAGGGCGGGAGGGAGGATGGAGGGAGGTAGTGAGGGATGAGGGCGGGAAGGGGACACACACACACAGACACACACGCACACACACACACACACACATGAACACATGTACGCACGCACACACGCACACACACACACACACGCGCGCACACATGCACACACGCACACACGCACACACGCACACACGCACACACGCACACACGCACACACGCACACACGCACACACGCACACACGCACACACGCACACACGCACACACGCACACACGCACACACGCACACACGCACACACGCACACACGCACACACGCACACACGCACACACGCACACACGCACACACGCACACACGCACACACGCACACACGCACACACGCACACACGCACACACGCACACACGCACACACGCACACACGCACACACGCACACACGCACACACGCACACACGCACACACGCACACACGCACACACACACACACACGCACGCACACACGCACACACGCATACATGCACACACGCACACACGCACGTGCATGCACACGCGCACACACAGGTGTGTGCGTACGCGCGCGCACACACACACACACACACACACACACACACACACACCTGCATGAGCGAGGCCAAAACGCGGACGGCGGCGAGTGAAGGAGCAGCAGCAACACATAACGACTGTAGAGCCGAAGCCGCCTTGCTGCGTGCTACACTACAGGAGACGACAGAACAAAGGCCACAGCAAAGCAGACAGAGCACAAGAAAGAGTCGGGGAAGGTTGGAAACAAAGAAAAACAGAAGCCACCAACAAGGCAGACAGTGCAAAAAAAAGGTGGAGTAGGTTGGAAGCAGAGTGGAAAAAAAAGTTAGAAAAGGTTGGCTGCTCTGTCTCGACATCCGGAATGCCTTCAATGAAGTGGAGCGTGGGGCAGTCTTCGAGGCCGTCAGTGACCGCGGGTTCGGCTCTTGGATGATCCAATAGCCGGGTGGGGTGGGAGGGGAGGGTTGGAGTGAGGAGGGGGGGGGG
>SZWC01024669.1:2141-32349 GCA_023375785.1 Penium margaritaceum | reverse complement strand
AGAGTTGTGCCAAAGTTGTGCCAGAGTTGTGCCATAAATGTCTACAAATTCTGTCATAGTTGTGCCATAGTTGTGCCAGAGTTGTGCAAGAGTTGTTGAAGAAATTGAGATCGTTGAATGCCAGTTGAAAGGTTCTCTTGACAGTCGCACCAGTCACAAATCTTTTGCTCTCAAAGAACCAGTTGTGAGACACAACACCAGAGAGCAACCCAGTGACACCAGAGGAGAGAATATGGTCTTGTCAGAACTTGATGAACAAGAGAGAACAGTAAATACAAAATGTTCTACCACTGCTTTTTATCCGGTGCTTGCTCGGCTGTCCCTCGCTTCGCACACACCATTCGTCCCACTCGCTGACACAGTGCCAGTCGGCAGATGCGGTCTTGAGCCGGCTTGTCGGTTTGGTATCCATCTTGAGGGTGCGGTCACACATGTCTCAATATAGGTTGGCGGAACCTCCCCTGATCTTGGCTTCGATCAACATTTATAGCTTGGTCGTGGTCCATTGATGTAGATATGATCAGACAGTGTTGTCCGTTGATTAATCGATAAAGATATCATCAATCGATAACTGTCCGAGAGATGTCCGTTGTTCTTGTGTGTGTCGCTTCGGTGTTTGCTGTCGATGGTCCACGTCAGCACACCTCGCTCCTCCCCTTGCCTCAGGACCACTGCTTACTCTTGTGCATTGCTGGTCAGTACATATGCAGTATGTCATAGTTGTTGTCGAATCACAGGTACAAAGTGGACAGGGCGAGGCATGGGATTACCCTCTCTCCTGATCCCAGTAGATAGAGTAGAGTAGGGTAGAGTAGGTAGGCAGAGGGTCAGGGGAGAGAGTGGCGCCTCTCCCCTGGCCCTCTGTTTTGCTCCACTTATCTTCCTTTTTGCCCATTGGGCACACACATCTAAAAAGCTACTTTCCAACAGTTGTGCCAAAGTGTCAGGATATGAATCTGACAGAGGAAAGCGAACCCGAGAAATCAAATTCTCAATAACGGTTCAGCTCCGGCTAGAACCACCTTGGTGATCGTCTCAACAAGCCGTTAATGGTCAACAACCGACCGACGGCCTTCCTACCGAGAAATCTCCTAATAAGTGGTTTGACTGCAAGCACGTCCGGCTAGTGCACAAGAAGCCGTTGCTCCTTCTTTTTGTCTTGTTCTGCCCTTAATATATGGAGGATGTTCATTCCCTCCCAGTTAACCAGACCAGCTCTTCTCATCATGTTTCCTTTTGGTTCCGCGGCTTCACCGCCGTGTCCTCGCTCTGCTCAGTCCCTGCCATCTTGCCTTCACCAACCACTCATAGGTGGCAGCTCCTCGCTCTATCACACTCACTCCTTCGCTCAACACTCATCGACCCATCACCTACCTGGCTCTCACCTCTCTCTCTCTCTCTCACTGACTACTGTTTACCTCGCGCCTCTAGTGCCTCGCCTCTTCACAAGCTCTGTGACTAACTCCTTGAAACGGTTCATGCCTTTCTGCTCCCGTCCTTGTACTACACAGTTTGCATGTTCCGTTGCTTTTGTCTGCTTCTGCTATTGTCGTCTCCACTCCTGCATTCTTCTGACATGGTATAGAGTGTCAGGCAACATCACCTGGTGTCCCGTGACCCAGTCATCGCTTCGCCACTGACATCTTCTCACTCATCTCTCCAGGATTTATCTTTTGCCGCCGCCGCTGCCTTGCGCCTCCTAGCTTTGTCAGCTCCTGAAGCCAGTAGCACCGGTTGCTCCTCAAGCTGAAGACATCTCCTGTCATCCTGATCAAGCCCTGCACCCAAATCCGCGCCCGTGGCGTACACTTGGTGACACGACATTGATATCAGCCGCAAGAAGCTCTCGAGTCGCCGCCTGCCGACATCTTCCTGGAAGCTCCCTGCCGCTCGCCATCTGCCGCCTCGCATCATCTCAGCCTTCGCAAGTGCTTCTGCCTTCCTCATCCTTTCCATCTGTCTCATCCACATCATCTACCTCAGCTCTCTCGCGTTCATCGTATCCAGCCGCTCTCTCGCACCGCCACTGCTCGTCGTCGGCAACAGCAACTTGCCTTCCGTCATCACGATATTGGACACCGCCAGTCTTCGTGCCCGTCGGTCTCGGGCCAACTGGAGAATAAGTCGTCACTCTCCTGACATCCACGGACCGGCATCCCTGCCCATCTCACAACTTGCCCTGCTACAACCGATTTTCTCTTGCTATCAGGATATCGGACACCACCAGTCTTCCTGCCCGTCGGTCTCGTGCCAACTGGGGAAAAAAGCCGTCACTCTCCTGACAACTAAGGAACTGGTTGCCTCCCCCGCACCCACTGCCGTTTCCTTCATCGCTTCGTCCTCCGCCTACTAATATCGCTCCTCCATCACCCTCCTCACAACATCATCATCCACCTCCTACTGTCACTGCTTCATCGGCTCCATCTCGCGTTGCCCCTCAGCCTCCGCACCTCATCGTCCATCCGCATCCATCGCCTCTCCAACCTACCCTCGCATCAACCTCATCATTCAACTTCCTATGCCGCTTTCGCCTCATCATCATCAGCATCACTCTGCAGCGCACGTGGTTCCGCCCCTGCACCCACTCAAGTCATTAATCGTTCCTCCACTCTGTCATCGTCCGCATTGCCTCGCAGCGCACGCGGTTTTGCCCCTGCGCCCACTCAATCATCAATCGTTCCTCTGCTTCCTGCATTGTTCTCTGCTCGGCACAAGGATCCGCCTGGTCGTATCGCCTGTTTCTCGACGACCTGCGCCCACACCAAAACTTCCGCAATGCACGTGGTCTCGTCCCTGCGTCCACTTCGTTATCATCAGCTTCCGCCTCCTCATCAGCAATCATCAGCATCTACTGCCAGCACAAGGATCTGCACGAGCTAGGTGCCCGCTTCGCAGTAGCCTGTACCCACGCCAGCAGCCGATTTATTACGGCACGTTGGCCCCTGCCTTCCCGTTGCCGCATTCTATTCCCCTATTTTGCAGTGCACGAGGTTTTGCCCCTGCGCCCACTCCATCATCCGATGTGCTTCTGCCAACCATCCGCTTTCATCATCAGCTCGGCACAAGGATCCGCCCAGTCGCATTGCCTGTTTCGCGACGACCTGAGCCCACGCCAAAAATTCCGCAGCGCACGAGGTTTAGCCCCTGTGCCCACTCCTTCATCATCGATTCCTCCGCCATCATACGCTTTTCCGCTTCCATATTGTTCTCAACTCGGCACAAGGATCCACCCGCTCGAATCGCCCAAGGTGCAATGACCTGCACCCACGCCAAAACTTCCACCGCGCACGAGGTTTTTCCCCAGCGCCCACTTCACCATCAATTTTCCTCCACCAACCTCCTCCTTCATCATCTTATCGACACAAGGATTCGTTCAGTCACATCACCCATTCTGCGACAACCTGAATCCACGCCGCACATTACGCAGCACACACGGTTCGCCCCTGCATCCTCTCCATCCTCACCAGAATCTGTCCACCTCAATATCATTCTCCACACTCTCACCTACTTCGCTCTCTCTGCTGCACCTCTCTGACATAAGGAGGGTCACCTCAAGTACTTGCCAAGCATCTCCTCCAACTTTCATCCTACTCATGGATCCTCCATCTCAGTGGCCATCCATTGACGTCTTGGCTGAAGATGGATCCAACGTGCATCGGTGGTCAGCCTCTGTTCTACTCCGTGTCGTCGGATGGTCAGTTCACGGGCATGCCTTCGTCAACCTGCTCTGAGGATT
This sequence comes from Penium margaritaceum, assembly GCA_023375785.1. Lineage (NCBI taxonomy): Eukaryota > Viridiplantae > Streptophyta > Zygnematophyceae > Desmidiales > Peniaceae > Penium > Penium margaritaceum. The sequence goes on along the minus strand of SZWC01024669.1, from coordinate 28,613 downwards.
TATTGAGTACAACATTGACAGGGAAAGTCTGACCTCAGATGACTACGCCAACAACATACAGCAGGTTTCCTTTGAGGCGGTCTGCAATCAACTTCGACCACTTGTGCATCCCTCCTACCATCATCACTTCAGAACAGCCCACACAACTCCAATGCTTTGGCACAAAATCCTTCAGCAGGGATGGAGGAGGCACTGGATCAAAGGCGTCTACACCAACATGACCAACCTACCCACAATTGCTGAAGCAGTTGATCTCCTTCCCCCTCTCAGTCATCATGAAGGATGGAGACAAACTCAAAAGTGGACTGAACAGGTCTACAAAACCCTCTTCTCAGTACTTCTGCTGCACCATGGAGTAACAGACTGTTTGTTTGGCGACCGACTCTACCTCGGAGCACCAACACAGCGGACTGAGTCCTATGCTGAGGTCAATTAGCAAGTGCACAGAGAACTGAAGACCATAACACACAAGACTTATCATGATCTGATCAATGCATTCCCAGAATACCTGGGTGACATGTGGTCACACTTCTTCTCCTCTCAGGGTATAGGGCGCTCCATTGTCATGGAACAGACCTATTCGTACAGATAATCTGTCAGATTCAAGGGGGATGTCAGGATATGAATCTGACATAGGACAGTGAATCCTGGGAAATAAATTGTCAATAACGGTTCAGCTCCGGCTAGAACCACCTCGGTAATCGTCTCAACTAGCCGTTAATGGTCAACAACCAACCAACGGCCTTCCTACCAGGAAATCCCCTAATAAGCGGTTTGACCGCAAGCACATCCAGCTAGTGCACAAGAAGCCGTTGCTCCTTCTTTTTGTCCTGTTCTGCGCTTAATATATGGAGGATGTTCATTCCCTCCCAGTTAACCAGAACAGTTCTTCTCATCCTGTTCCCTTTTGGATCCGCGGCTTCGCCGCCGTGTCCTCGCTTTGCTCAGTCCCTGCCATCTTGCTTTCGCCAACCACTCACAGCTCGCAGCTCCTTGATCCCTCACACTCACTCCTTCTCTCAGCACTCATCGATCCATCACCTGCCTGGCTCTCACCTCTCTCTCTCTCTCTCTCTCTCTCTCTCTCTCTCTCTCTCTCTCTCTCTCTCTCTCTCTCTCTCTCTCTCTCTCTCTGTGTGTGTGACTATTGTCTACCGCGCGCCTCTAGTGCCTCGCCTCTTCACAAGCTCTGCGACTAACTCCTCAGAACCATTCATGCCTTTCTGCTCCTGTCATTGTAGTGCACAGTTTGCATGTTCCGTTGCTTCAGCCTGCTTCTGCTATTTCCGTCCCCACTCCTGCATTCTTCCGACACAGAGTTGTGCCAGAGTTGTGCCAGAGTTGTACCAGGGTTGTGCCAGATGTGTGCCAGAGTTGTGCCACAGTTGTGCCACAGTTGTGCCAGAGTTGTGCCAGAGTTGTGCCAGAGTTGTGCCAGAGTTGTGCCAGAGTTGTGCCAGAGTTGTTCCAGAGTTGTGCCAAATTTGTGCCAGAGTTGTGCCAGAGTTGTGCCAGAGTTGTGTGCCATAATTGTGCACAAACTGTGCCATAGTTGTGCCATAGTTGTGAAAGATTTGTGCCAGAGTTGTGCCAGAGTTGTGCCAGAGCTGTGCCACAGTTGTGCCAGAGTTGTGCCAGAGTTGTGCCAGAATTGTGCCAGAGTTGTGCCAGAGTTGTGCCAGAGATGTGCCAGAGTTGTGCCAGAGTTGTGCCAGATTTGTGCCAGAGTTGTGCCGCAGTTGTGCCAGTGTTATGCCAGAGTTGTGCCAGAGTTGTGCCAGAATTGTGCCAGCGTTGTGCAAGAGTTGTGCCAGAGTTGTGCCATAGTTGTGCCAAAGTCGTGCCAGAGTTGTGCCATGATTGTGCACTAATTGTGCCACAGTCGTGCCATAGTTGTGCACGATTTGTGCCATAGTTGTGCCAGAGCTGTGCCAAAGTTGTGCCAGAGTTGTGCCAGAGTTGTTCCAGAATTGTGTCAAAGTTGTGCCAGAATTGTGCCAGAATTGAGCCAGAGTTGTGCCAGAGGTGTGCCAGAGTTGTACCACAGCTGTGCCAGAGTTGTGCCAGTGTTGTATCAGAGTTGTGCCAGAGTTGTGCCAGAATTGTGCCAGAGTTGTGCCAAAGTGGTACCAGAGTTGTGCCATAAATGTGCACAAATTGTGCTATAGTTGTGCCATAGTTGTGCCAGAGTTGTGCCAGAGTTGTGCCAGAGTTGTGCCAGGGTTGTGCCAGAGTTGTGCCAGAGTTGTGCCAGCGTTGTGCCAGGTTTGTACCAGAGTTGTGCCAGAGTTGTGCCACAGTTGTGCCAGAGTTGTGCCAGAGTTGTGCCGGAGTTGTGCCAGAGTTGTGCCAGAGTTGTGCCGGAGTTGTGCCAGAGTTGTGCCAGAGTTGTGCCGGAGTTGTGCCAGAGTTGTGCCAGAGTTGTGCCGGAGTTGTGCCAGAGTTGTGCCAGAGTTGTGCCTGAGTTGTGCCAGAGTTGTGCCAGATTTGTGCCAGAGTTATGCCAGAGTTGTACCACAGTTGTGCCAGAGTTGTGCCAGATTTGTGCAGAGATGTACGAGAGTTGTGCCATAGTTCTGCCAGAGTTGTGCAAGAGTTGTGCCAGAGTTGTGCCAGAGTTGTGCCAGAGTTGTGCCAGATTTGCGCCAAAGTTGTGCCAGAGTTGTGCCAGAGTTGTGCCAGAGTTGTGCCAGAGTTGTGTCAGAGTTGTGCAAGAGTTATGCCTGAGCTGTGCCAGAGTTGTGCCAGAGTTGTGCCAGATTTGTGCCAGAGTTGTGCCATATTTGTGCCAGAGTTGTGTCAGAGTTGTGCCACAGTTGTGCCAAAGTTGTGCCAGATTTGTGCAAGAGATGTGCAAGATTTGTGCCAGAGTCGTCCCAGAGTTGTGCAAGAGCTGTGCCAGAGTTGTGCTAGAGTTGTGCCAGAGTTGTGCCAGAGTTGTGCCAGAGTTGTGCCAGAGTTCTGCTAAAGTTGTGCCAGTGTTGTGTCAGATTTGTGCCAGAGTTGTGCAAGAGTTGTGCCAGAGTTTTGCCAGAGTTGTGCCAGAGTTGTGCCAGGGTTGTGCCAGAGTTGTGCCAGAATTGTGCCAGAGTTGTGCCAAACTCGTGCCAGAGTTGTGCAAGAGCTGTGCCAGAGTTGTGCTAGAGCTGTGCTTGAGTTGTGCCAGAGTTGTGCCTGAGTTGTGCCAGTATTGTGCCAGAGTCGTGCCAGAGTTGTGCCAAACGTGTGCTGGAGTTGTGCCAGAGTTGAGCCAGAGTTGTGCCAGGATTGTGCCATGATTATGCCAGAGTTGTGGCAGAGTTGTGCCAGAGTTGTGCCAGAGTTGTGCCAGAGTTGTGCCAGGATTGTGCCAGAGTTGTGCCAGTGTTGTGCCAGAGTTGTGCCAGAGTTGTGCCAGAATTGTGCCAGAGTTGTGCCAAAGTCGTGCCAGAGTTGTGCCATAAATGTACACATATTGTGCCATAGTTGTGCCATAGTTGTGCCAAAGTTGTGCCAGATTTGTACCAGAGTTGTGCCAGAGTTGTGCCAGAGGTTTGCCAGGGTTGTGCCAGATTTGTGCCAGAGTTGTGCCACAGTTGTGCCACAGTTGTGTCACAATTGTACCACAGTTGTTCCACAGTTGTGCCACAGTTGTGCCAGAGTTGTGCAAGAGTTGTGCGAGAGTTGTGCCAGAGTTTTGCCAGAGTGGGACAAGAGTGGTGCCAGAGTTGTGCTAGAGTTGTGCCAGAATTGTGCCAGAGTTGTGCCAGAGTTGTGCCAGAGTTGTGTCAGATTTGTTGTTATTTTGAAATCTGTCGTGCACGCACATCTTCCGCGAGGAGGGACAAGTCATGGGCTTCTGCGATGGACTTGAGGCAAGTGACAGGTGCTCTTTGAGCAAGTGAAGAGAGCCACAGTTGATCCTTATTGTTGAAGGGTAGAATGACCATCTTTCTGGGAGTGTTTTGGACTGTTTGTGAGTGTGGGGAGGGCCGGAATTGTGCCTGGTGGTAAACCCGCAGAATAGGGTGATGAGTAACAATGGCTTAGTACTTGGGGTTTTGCGGAAGAGGTAAAACAGGGGCAGGGGGTATGCCTGCGGATTGGGGATGGGGCGACATTGGGGTGCACGGAAGGCACAAAAGCATGGTGCAAGCTTTAGCTGTGGATTTGCGTTGTTTGGGATGCTATTGGAGCAGATTTTGGGTGTGCGGAGTGTGTGAAAGAATGCCATGTGGGTCAAGAGTGGAATGGGCATGTTTGGGAGAGTTTTTAGTGGCTATGTTCAGTGGGAAATGTCGCAGAATAGTGTTGGGTGTAAAACCCGCGGATTCGCCTTGTCAGTAACAACAAAGGAGTATGCTGCAAGGCTGCAGAAGAGGCAGAAAGTTGCCACAATGTTGACCCGCGGATTTTCCATGTTTCCAATGGTGTTGGAGTAACTCGTGTGTGGTAGAAGGGGTTTGGAAAGAGGCCTCTATGTGCATCAGCGGATTTGGTGATTAGAGAGAAGGTGTGAGGTCGGAACAAGAGGCGCAAGAGGTGCGGACGAAGGAAGGGGTCATGTAAGGCGCAGGACTATTGTGCAAAATGTGGGAAGACAACCGGGCCAAGAAATGGCAGAAACCACAAGGCGCGAAGACCAAGAAGTGGTGGGAGGCGGTGCGATAAGCAAGAGCGTAGCAATGTTGGCACTTGACCCATGGGTGGGAATGAAGTAGTGGTGGTAGTGAGTGTGAATACAAGGGGTCGCGACGCGGCGGGGAAGGGTGTAGCGGACTATATAATGGGCTTGGTTCCATTCAGTTGAGAGGCCACTGACTATACTTGACTTGTTGATGGGAGTCAATTCAATTGAGTTAACTTCATTTAGTGCCTCAAACACTTGTCTCGCGCTCTCACTCCCCCTCTCAGCACTTTGTCACAATGGAAGCTGTCGGAAATATCTGCTCTCTGACCTCGATGCTTGTTCCAGAAGGGCTCCGGATAATCCGAGGAGAGGTCCAAAACGTCTCTCACAAGGGAGAACAAATAAACGGTCCAACGGTTCACTACGAGCCGTTACCGACCAAAGTGACGAAGAGTCACTCGCATCCCGCTAGCAAAGAAGTCGTTGGTTTGAGCTTTTGTCCTGTTCCGTTGTATATATGAAGGATGTTCATTCCCTCCAAAGTTTAACCAGAACAGTTCTGCTCATCCTGTTCCCCTTTGGTTCCCCGGCTTCTCCGCCGTGTCCTCACTCTGCTCGCTCCTTGTCCATCTTTCCTTCGCCGATCACTTCCAACCTACAGTTCTTTTGCTCCTTAGCACAGCACTCATTGACCCATCACCTATCTGGCCCTTGCTTTCTCTCACTGACTCCTGTCTACCTCGTATGTTCAGTGTCTCCCCTCTCCGTAAAGCTCTGCAACTAATTCCTCGAGACTACTCACGCCTTTGTCTCCTCGTCGACGTATTTGTGCATGTTCCAATGCTTCTACTTGCTTCTGCTATTGCCGTCCTCACCCTTGCATTCTTCTGACATGGTATCAGAGCATTACCTGGTATCCCGTGACCCAGTCTTTACTTTATCATCTCCACTGCCGTGCTCCTCCTTCCAGCATTCGTCTGCTGCCACCACCGCCACTTTGCGCTCCTCGGCTTCGTCAGCAGCTGACATCAGCAGCTTCAATTGGATTGCTCCTCACACTGGAGTGATGACTCATTCTCGTTATCAAACCCTGCGCCCATCTCGTGCCTGTGGTCAACAAACGGGAATTCGTCAACAACAGCCGCAAGCAGCTCTCGAGCCGCCGTCTGCCGTCATCTTTCTAGAAGCTTCCTACCACTTGCCACCTACCACCTCTCATCATCTCAGCCTCCTTTAGTGCTTCCGCCGTCCTCACGCTCTTCATGTACCTCAGCTGCTCCATCCGTCCCATCCACCTCAACTCTCTCGCATTCATCACCTCGAGCCGCCCTCTCGCACTGCCTCTGTTCTTCGTCAGCAACAGCAGACTGTCTTCCACCAATCAGGATATCGGATACCACCAGCAACAGCAGACTATCTTCCACCAATCAGGATATCGGACACCACCAGTCATCTTTCTAGAAGCTTCCTACCACTTGCCACCTACCACCTCTCATCATCTCAGCCTCCTTTAGTGCTTCCGCCGTCCTCACGCTCTTCATGTACCTCAACTGCTCCATCCGTCCCATCCACCTCAACTCTCTCGCATTCATCACCTCGAGCCGCCCTCTCGCACTGCCTCTGTTCTTCGTCAGCAACAGCAGACTGTCTTCCACCAATCAGGATATCGGACACCACCGTCGGTCTCGGGCTAACTGGGGAACAAGCCGTCACTCTCTTGACACCAGAGAAATTGGTTGCCTCACCCGCATCCATTGCCGCTTCCCTCACTGCTCAATCATCCAGCTCCTACAGTCGCTCCTCCATCACTCTCATCTTCTTCCCTCACCGCACCATCATCATCCTTGTCAGCCTCCTCCTCATCAGCCTTTGCATATCCTCCTCATCATTACCCCCTCCTCTACTACTCATCCTTTTGTATCAGCCTCCCTCCAGCTTCCCTTCCTTCCTCGAAACTGCCTCCAAATCCGTTTCATCTTCATCTTCATCCGCATCGCTCCTCAAGCGCACGTGGTTTCGCCCCTGCGCCCACTCAGTCATCAGTCTTCACTCCGCCATCATTCATTTCTTCATCATCCGCTCGGCACAAGGATCCGCCCGGTCGCATCGCTTGCTTCGCGACAACCTACGCCAACGCCAAAACTTCCACAGAACACATGGTTTTGCCCCTCCGCCCACTTTGTCGACATCAGCTTCTACTTCTATCGTCCGCAATCATCAGTATCTGCAGCCAGCACAAGGATCTGCACGAGCTAGTTGCCCACTTTGCAACAGCCTGCACCCACGCCAGCAACAGATATCTCGCTGCGTGTTGGCTCTTGCCTTCCCCTTGCTGCATTATATTCCCCTATTTTGCAGCGTACACGGTTTCGTCCCTGCGCCCACTCAGCTATTAATCGGTTTTCCGTCGTCATCCAATTTGATCATCTGCTCAGTATAGGGATCCGCCCGGTCGCATCGCCTGTTGCGCGACGACCTGCACCCACGCCGAAACGTCCGCAACGCACGTGGTTTCACCCCTGCACCCACTCCGCCATCACTCGCCCCTCCATCATCCTCTGCTTTCACCCCCTGCTCAGCACAAGGATCCGCTCGGTCGCATTGCCTGTGTCGCGACGACCTGCGCCCACGCTGAAACCTGCGCCGTGCATGTGGTTCCACCCCTGTGCTCTCCTCATCATCATCTTCTCTTCCACTTCCGCAATCGTTCTCTGCCTAATCGGATCATCATACTCGCTAAGGGTGTGGAAGACATTGGATCCTCCAATGCAATGCCTCCCATTGCCAGAAGATCCCCTCTCCCAGTAGTCCGGCCCTTCATCAACTCTACCACCTGCATCTATCGGCCGGTTAACTTCTCCTCCTTTCCCCGACACTTCCTCCTACAATGTGAGGAACTGACACTTACTACAAGTTGATCCACCAAAATTCTGCAGTGGTCACAAGAATTCTGTAATCTCTTCCACCTCTGTTACATCAAAGGCGTTCAAATCTCCTACACTCTTCAACACTATCCTCTCTACAAAGGAGATGGATGCTTCCTTGTAAACTTCCAAACCACGCTGGTGCCTTTTGTGGAGGAAGAGATTCGGGGTGCACTGCTCAACATTGCTGCTCCCATCTTTCATCCCCTTATCCGTAAACGCACATGCACCCTCAGCAAAATATGGAAAGACCTGCTTCACGCATGCCACTGTCCTATTCCTCCACCAGCTTACGAGCCGCCAAGACTGCAACACTTCTGAGTGGTGACATCTTCTCGGGTCAGACTGGTTTGTGACTGCTACAACAACACCTCACAAGGACCATACACACGACCATCAAGTGTCCTGAAAAGCCGTAGGAGGAAGGCAACATTACAAGAATCGAGTCAGCTTCAGGGGTAGTGTCGGAAATATCTGCTCTCTGACCTCGATTCTTGTTCAAGAAGGGCTCCGGATGATCCGAGGAGAGGTCCAGAACATCTCTCACAAGAGAGAACAGATAAACGGTTCACTACGAGCCAGGACCGACCAAAGTGACAAAGATTCACTCGCGTCCAGCTAGCAAAGAAGTCGTTGCTTTGAGCTTTTGTCCTGTTCCATTGTATATATGGAGGATGTTCATTCCCTCCAAAGTTTAACTAGAATAGTTTTGCTCATCCTGTTCCCCTTTGGTTCTGCGGCTTTGCCGCCGTGTCCTCGCTCTGCTTGCTCCTCGTCCATCTTTCCTTCGTCGATCACTTCTAGCCTCTTCGCTCCCTCGCTTTTGCTCCTTAGCGCAGCACTCATCGACCCATCACCTATCTGGCCCTCGCTTTCTCTCACTGACTCCTGTCTACCTCACATGTTTATTGTCTCCCCTCTCCGCAAAGCTCTGTAACTAACTCCTCGAGACTACTCACGCCTTTGTCTCCTCGCTGACGTATTCGTGCATGTTCTAATTCTTCTGCTTGCTTCTGCTATTGCCGTCCTCACCCTTGAATTCTTTTGACAGAAGTCACCGATGAATCTGATGAGGTTGAAGATGAAAACAGGTGCTCCGCAGAATCACTGATACGACGGCCATGACACAAGCCAAGACTGTGGAAGAGTGCCCAAGTTACTGGCGAAGTGGACGGATAACCCTTGGACAACACTTAAAAGCGTGGAAGGAAGGTTATTTGGCCTCCACTAAGTGATTTCTGAGTGGTTGTCTTGGTTCCGTAGATTTGTCATGTTCTATGCTTAAGGGGAGTAGTAGGATCGGCAATAACTGGGCTGTCAAAGTGACCAATGGGTATGGCTATGGAATGGGCCTATTTTGGGGGTGTAGAGGGTGTAAAATCCGCAGAAGAGGGGTAGCAAAAGTAGACTATGTGTGCATCTGCGGAAATGCCATGCAAGGCACACTAGAGGGGAGAATAGGGGTGTTCCGGAAGGTGATGGGGTTCCGCAGAATTGCCATGTCAAGGGGATGGTGTGAGAGGAGGAAGGACCACCTGTGAGTGATTCAGTGTACTGGTGTGTTGTGGTGGATGTGGGTTGGAGTTCCATGGTGTGTGGAAGGAGGAGATGTGCAATGGACAAGATAGAAGGCGCAGAAGTGAAGTTACGAAGCGGAACAATGGAGAACGCAGCAAAATTGGGATATCACTGTTTCTGGTGCGGTGAGTGTGAACAATTCATTGCTCTCTGTCAAGCGGAACTACGCTATAGGCATTCTGAAGATCAGGCTGATGGGGCTCCATGGTGATGAGCTACAGAAGTGCAGCAGAGTACAATGTGCAGAGCTGACTCCTTGGTGCATAGGGCTCCAGAGAGGCAGATGAAGCCAAATGGAGTGGAGTTGCATGGCAAGGAGCTAGAGCTGGTCACTTGTCCGAACCTTCATTGCAAGGGGAAATCTGATTACCTGACAAGGAAGCATGGCAGGAAGTCTGCTGAATTTTTGTCATTGGGTTGTGGCCTCCTCCATGTTACATCTATGTTTGCAGAACCATGTATATAGGAATAACTGTGTGTTAGAAGTGCGTGTACCGTGGAATAGCCATGAGTTGACGCACGAGACCCACACAATGGTAGGCATTTCTTTCCGCTGCACTAGTACAACATGTGATGTATGATCTTCATGCAATGGTGTTTGCAAGACAAGGGGTGCAGTAACCATTGTGAGCTGGATGTGCATGTACCGTGGAATAGGCGTGAGGTGACGGACGAGACCCGCACAACAAGGGATGCATTCCTTTCCACGATGCTGCTGCTACATGACGAGAACGGCCCAAGAATACTGAGTTTGTGTGTGTCATTGGACAGTGACCATCTCTCTGTGACACGTGTATTTGTGTGGCAAGGGATGCAAGGATCATTATGCGCTGGATGTGCGTGTACCACAGAATAGCTACGAGGTGACGCACTAGACCTGCACAGTGATACATGTACCTCTTTCCATGGCACTCATGTGACAAGGAAAAAAACGACCGGTGACCACTAGGCCTCCATGGAACAAGAAGAGCTCAGGGACCTCGCATAAGAAAAGGAGGGTGGGATAACACTGTTAACCTGAAATCTGTCGTGCACGCAAATCTTCCGCGAGGAGGGACAAGTCATGGGTTTCTACGATGGACTTGAGGCAAGTGAGGGGTGCTCTTTGAGCAAGTGGAGAGAGCCACATTTGATCCTCATGGTGGAGGGACAGAATGACCATATTTCTGGGAGTGTTTGGGACTGTTTGTGAGTGTGGGGAAGGCAGGAATTGCGCCTGGTGGTAAACCCGCGAAATACGATGATGAGTAACAATGGCTTAGTACTTGGGGTTCTACGGAAGAGGCAAAACAGGGGCAGGGGGTGTGTCTGCAGATTAGAGATGTTTTGGAGGGCATTGGGACAACATTGGGGTCTGCGGAAAGCATAAAAACATCGTGCAAGATTCAGCTGCAGATTTGGGTTGTGTGGGATGCTATTGGAGCAGGTTTTGTGTGTGCGGAGTGTGTGAAAAATTTCCATGTGGGTCAAGGGAGGAATGGACATGTTTGGGAGGGTGTTCAGTGGCTAAGTTGAGTGGTAAGTGTCACGGAATGGTGTTGGGTGCCAAACCCGCGGATCTGCCTTGTCAGTAACAACAAGGGAGCAAGCTACAAGGCCGCAGAAGAGGCAGAAAGTTGCCATATTGTTGACCCACGGACTTGCCATGTTTCTGATGGTGTGAGAGTAACTTGTGTGGGCAAAATGGGTGCGGAAAGAGGCCTCTATGTGCATCTGCGGATTTGGTGACTAGAGGGAAGGTGTGTGACATCGGAACAAGAGGCGCAAGAGGTACGGATGAAGGAAGGGATCACAGAAGGCGCGGGAAGCAGTGTTGATCTTGTTGTCCGTTGTAGGGCCTCTACAACGGCAACGGTACAGCGAAGGGCATCGATGCTACATCACTGCGATGTAGCACGCGTAGGGGTCCCTGGGATCACCGAGCGGCGACTCTAGTCGAGCGGAGAGTGGGAATTTTCCATTCGTGAAAACAGCTCGGAACCGACCACAATCAACACTTCCATATTTTTTTGACTATCGATGTGACCATGCACCATCACCAAGTGATGTGGCATGGTCACATGATCATGTTGCCAGATTCTCTGTACCATGTTAGGCGATATGGGATGATGTTTTATTGACCAATCACATGTAGCCGCAAAGCATGCCTATCACCAATGCTGGCCGTTTAGGATGAGGTGCCTAAATTCATGTCTCATGACAGGTAGATGAACCTGCATGTTCGATATCTCCAATGTTGACAAGTGGATTGCTGACTTGCCATGCGATCCAGGAGGGACTGGGGGGGAGGGGGGATGCGCTCCCCCCCCCCTAGTAGGGGGAGGGAGGGGCCTCCACTCGGTGGAGGGCCGGGGTAGCCCCTGTTTCTCTTCATTCTTGCTCCCAATAGGTTCGGGTGCTCTATGGCTCGCTCCTTGCGAGTCACAGATGACTGCCCTCTTAGCAGCCACAGCCCAACACTTCGTCTCAAACGGCCTCCCACCATGGCTTCTGCAGCTGCAACCGGGTGTAGCGCATTCGCTTCTACTGCCGACACCGTAAACCGGAAATCTTCCGGTGCAGCTCCTGGCATCTTCGACGCATCGAAGTGGAAACCGCCAAAAAAGCGACCACCTTACAAAGGAGCTGTCAAAGTACTGCGAGAAGTAGCCAACGGCAACCAAGAAAGCAGGCTTCAAGTGCGGTGCCTGTGGCAAGTGCGTGTCGGGGATGTGCGATCGCATCCGTGGGAACTTTGGTGAGAGGAACAAAAATATCAAAACCTGTCCGCACCCTCCGCCAACGTGCAGGGACGCACTTGGTCTTGAACGTCAGCCTCCTCCTCTTGCTGGCTGGCAGCCATACAGTGTGCAACTGTACAAGGGTGAGGGTGAGGAGTGGGGAACTAAGGACAAGGCTGTCCCATGGCTAAAGCTTTGGGAGCAGCAGGAGAGGGATCAGCAGGCTGCATTTGGGGGCATGCGGATTGAGACTGACAGCGAGGATGAGGAGGGTGGTGGGGCGTCAAGGGGAGGGAAAGGTACAGCACTGTATAGAACACTAGACACCACCACACTTGAGGGTGAGGTCCAACTGTTTGATGTGACAAAGGCAGCTTCATTCAGGCAGTCCATAATGGTTGAGCACACAGACCGGGCTAACAACCTGAACTGTCAGCTTTCCATTGTGAAACTCATGGCCATCCGTGCGTCTCCAATCTCTCCAATCTCTTTCTGTCGTGAGCCTGTGTTGCTGGAAATGGCAAGAAAACCATAAAAAACTTTAGGCTCCCAAGCCCGAAAACTGTGGTGAAAAAACTGCTTCCACAGCTGGACAAGGAACTGGAAGAGCTTGATGCCCCTCTGAAACAGGGATGGAGCATCTATGGCACGAGTCTTGCAGTGGACGAGTGGTCTGACCGACAGGTCAGACCAATATACAACGCCATGGCATGCAATGCCTTGGGGTCTGTCCACATCTTCACCTGAGATGCATCTGGTCTCACCCAAGATGCAGACCACACAGCCTCAATGATAGAGGCTGCTATTGAGTCTGTGGGTGAGGAGGTTGTTGTGTCCATCATCTGTGATAACACGTCTGTGAACAAGAGGGTATTCCAGGATCTTGCCGTGAAGTACCCAAAGCTTTTTTTTTCGGGACTGCTGTGCTCACAATATTGATCTTGTGATGAAAGACATTGGGAAGAGTGCATGGGGTGCGAGCTTGATTGGCAGGTGTGAGAAGATCATATCCTTCTGGCAGAATAATGCCATATCCCGCACCTGGCTGAAGGAACGGACAGGTGGTAAGGTGCTGGTAAACCGGTGTGACACAAGGTTTGCGTCAGTTTCGTCCATGGTGGAACGGCTGTTGGAGGTGAGAACAGACTTGGAAACTTTGGTGAACACTGACAGCTGGAAGCAGATTGGTTCCAAGAGAGATTCAGGGTTCAGGTCCAGGAAGAGGGAGGTTAGGCGCATCATCAGGAGGAAGGTGTTTTGGATTCAGGTGCGGCAGATGCGGGACTTGCTTGAGCCGCTGGTGCGGGTGCTGAGGGTTGCAGACAGACCTGGTGGTGGGGCTGGGGAGATTTACGAGGGGCTTTTGGACTGTACGGAGGAGATCAGAGCATTGAGCGTGAGGAAAGGCAAGAAGGGATGCAAAGTGGCACAGGCACAGGTGAACTTTGCTCTTGGGTGACTTGAGCACCGTTGGACCAAGGACATGGCCTACCTCCTGTACGCCACAGCAAGGCGCCTGCACCCCGAGCATTTCGACAATGATTTGTCGACATGCTCAACCATCATGCAGGCTTGGGATGCTATGGTTGATGCTTTGGTACCAGAAGTAAAGCACGATGACATCATGTAGAAGATTGGTGCTTTCCAGAAAGGCCAGGTCATGCTTGAGGCCAATCCTCTCATCACTTCTCGGAAGAATGCTAAAGCTTGTGTTGCAGTGGCCAAAGTGAAGTGCAGGACAATGACAGCTGTTGAGTGGCACGTCAACCACATGAGCTACTTGCCTGTGCTCCAAGACCTTGCAATCAAAGTCTTATCTCAACCCTGCTCATCTTCTGAAGGCAAACATTTGTTTTCAACGCACGAGCTCATACACACAGCCAGGAGAAACCGCCTCAACGTGACGACACTGGAGCTCCTCGTACACTGTAATGTCTGCCTCCCAAAGCACTATGGGCGCACAGGACGGAGGGCTACATCACAGCTTGCAACAGCAGCAGTAGAATCTGAGGCTGAGGGGGAGGATAGCGAGGACGATGGGGAGATTGTGGATGAAGAGGCTGAGCTGCTGAGTGACCCCGAGAGTGACGGTGACAGCGACGACGAGGAGGGAGAGGATGAGGTGGACAAAGTGGCAGCATATGGAGGGGATGATGACGTTGTGGAGGTGCTGGCTAGTGTAAGGCGCATGAGTGAGTTGACTGGCTTGCCATATACATGCACAGTCCGCATCCGTGAACAGGAAAAGGTGCAGAATGCGGCTTTTGGTGAGGGTGGTGATGAAGGGGAGGGTGGGGAGGATGGGGAAGGTGAAGTAGGAGATGAGGAGGAGGAACCTGAGGACAAGTCTGCTAGATCTGCTACAGGGGAAGCAACTGCTCCAGCTGTGACTACCACCCCAGCATCAACTGTTGACAGTGCAGCTGGTGCTGGTGGTGGAGCTGGTGGTGGCGGCAACCGGCCTAGCAAGCGTGGTGCAGGTGCAGCAGGAGGAGCATCAGCCAAGGGATCCAAGCGTGTGTAGCGTGTTAGGAAGCAGACCTAGGATAGAACTGCTTAGGATGGCATAGGCAATCATGTAATGTGTTTTCTCTGCTACATTGTACTGTCAATGATTCCTACTTTCATGATTCAGTCAACAATGTTTCTGCTCATCTTTCACATCTTGTATTTTATGCAGTGAATGGTGCACAAATGTTTGAGAAAGTGCTGAAAATTGCAGTTTGTGTAGGAATCTGACTAAGTGTAGAAATCTTACTCAATATTCATTGTGCAGAAATCTGACTAAGTGTTGAAAATTCACTATACATGAAATGTGTGCCATGTGGAACTGTATGCAAGTGTTGAAAATTGAATGTCAGAAAAATTTCAGGTTAGGAAGTTTTTCTGGGCATCTGACTTTCAGAAGGTGAAAGGCCATGGAAACTACCCTCCCCTCCCCCCCCCCCCCCCCGGGGGGAGACACCGCTGTACCTCCCCCTAGCTACATTGTTGTGTCGTTGTTACATCGAAGTTCGTCGTAGCGTGGTAGTAAATTCAACACTGGCGGGAAGACAACCGGACCAAAAAATGGCGGGAACCACAAGACGCAAAGACCAAGAAGTGGTAGGAGGCGGTGCGACAAGCAAGAGTGTAGCAATGTTGGCACTTGACCCATGTGTGGGAATAAAATAGTGGTGGTAGTGAGTGTGAATGCAAGGGGCCGCGACGCGGCGGGGAAGGGTATAGCGGACTATATAATGGGCTAGGTTCCATTCAGTTGAGAGGCTACTGACTACACTTGACTTGTTGATGAGAATCAATCCAGTTGAGTTTATTTCATTCAGTGCCTCAAACACTTGCCTTCCGCTCTCACTCCCCCTCTAAGCACTTTGTCAGAATGGAAGCTGCGGATGAATCTGATGAGGCCAAAGATGACAATGTCAGAAGAATACTGGTTCTGCTGTTAAGTGGACGCGGTCACGAGGACGAGCGTTGTAATGGGGAACAGAAGCACGAGCAGAAGCAGTGCGGAAATGACGATGGAAAGCAGAATGGAAGCAGAAGTGGAGGAACAACACAGGAATTAATTGAGGACGCAGCACCGAAGGTGCGAGCACTGAGGAATTACTGAGAAGAGTAGATGCAACACTTTAAAGAGAAGGACGGAAGCTTCCTCAAAGGTGGGGGCGTTGCTGATGTATGAGTGACGTTGGGAAGAAAGGGTGGGCGCAGTGCGAGAGCACGGGTGCTGAGAGATGAGTGAGGGCAAAGGGAGTGGAGGCGGCCCAGAGGGCGAGCCTCAGGAGGAATCCAATGGATTAATTATAGACTAGAATACAAGCAGTACAATTAGGAAAGTTCTAGCCTAGCGCGCTTCGTCGAGCTGGCATAGAAGGGAGGTGGCGGCTCGGGCGAGTGAGGGGGGGGAGAGCGCCTCAAGACCATGATTCGACTTTGCTAGCCGTACGCATAGAGGAGTGACGTGCGCAGGTACGATCTTCGCAGGTGCGTTTTGCCTAGACCGTTGTTGTACTTGGTCTTGGCGAGGCTCGCACGTTTGTCTGTCAAAAGACCGTTCGGATTTTGGTCGTATGACTCCGGAGATGAGCCTGCACTGTCACTCTTTATTTTCTCAGTGGCTGCACCCCTTGAAGCGATCTCCAGGATAATGTCCGACACCCCTCTTAGATCGGGAGAGGGGTGCAATCCTTGAAAGGTAGGCCTGGGAGTCTTGCTTCTGTAGGGGCACAACACGGAGGGAGCTTGGGAGGTTTTGGAGGCGGTGGATGCCTCAGCACCAGGTTGTAGAGGGAAAAGAGAAAACCTGGGCGGTGCAGCAGTGTCTGAGCAGAGGCAGTGAGTGCTGTGGAGGGAGGAGTGTCGGTAGAGGGAAATGCACAGGTTGTCAGGAGGGCGGAGATAGGTGTAGTGGGTATGCTGTGGCTTGGTTCAGGTTTGCAGTAGGAAGCAGAGCGATTCTGATCACACACCCATATTGTTCTTGGACTCAGGCCGTACTTGGGCTTGCGCAGGTTGTGAGCAGTGACAACTCTGCGAAGGCATGCGGTCCAGATCTGAGAGGTCATGTGATGCGTCTGCATGAAGCAATCTGCTTCTTTCAGTAGGCGGTTGAAAAGCTTTTTGCTGTGGGCAGGAGCTGTGGTGAGTAGTGTTCCGTGGTGCAGGCAGTACTCCATGAGAAAGGTGTGAAGAGGTGCATGAGCAGTGTTGCAAAGGATGAAGCGAGGCGGTCTGTCAAAGTGCTTAGTCTGCTGTCGCAGCCAGTCTCGTACGGCAGGAACTTCACCAGCCAGTGTGCGAAGGGAGAGTACAGTGCAGTGCTGTGAGAATTGATCATGAATGAAGAGGAAGTGGCTGTGGCGGGCAGTAGAGTATGAGGATGGAGGTTGAATGAGTGTAACGTGTAGAGAGTCAAAGCTGCAGGGAGAGATGTGAGAGGAGAGAGGAGGAGAGGAGGACACGGTGTACATCTCAAGACCATACTCCTCAGATCCAATCTCAGACACAGCCTCCACTACTCATAACATAACAACATTGTTAGGAGTAGGATTCACAGTAGCAGGGACGGCAGGGGAAGGTGGTGCTTCCACGTTGTTTGCTGGGGTTGAACGTCAGCTTGAACTTCCCATCCGGTTGTAGTAACGCTGGCGGCGTTCTTCTGCCCAGTTGGGTTGCTCGCCGTACGACTTGTTGGATTCTGGTCCAGCCACTCGTCAGTAGCACGATGATCGCAGACATGCGGCAGGTGGTTGCGGCGACCGCACTTGGTTCCTTTGAGGGGCCTGTGGTGGATGGTGTAGGAGCATGCAGGGAAGCGGTTGATGATGCGATTGTCAGCAGTGGCAGCCATTGTCTCAAAGGAGTTGGTGGCGATGGAGGTCTCGCGGGCTTTTTTGGAAACGTAGTCTTGTTCTGTTGCCATGAGTTTGGGACTGATGACGGTGATGGTCAGCTGATCGACAGGCAGTTGCAGTAGGATTTGACGGATGATGTCATACTGACCAGGGAGGCCGGAGATGATGCCGGTGCAGACGACAGCAGCTGGAAGATCAATTTTCATTTCTTTGAGGTCGCGGGCGATAGTGGTGACAGCAGCGATGTAGCTGCTCACGTTGGTGTGAGCGGCAAAAGAGTGACATGATTTTGATGCCGCAGGCAGTAGAGGTGTTGTTGCTGAAACGATCTTCAAGTACTTTCCAGACTTCGTGGGTCTTGGAGCCGAGGGTACGGATGTCTTCGTGCAACTCAGGAGAGGAGGTGGTCATGATAGTCATGAGGGCGGTGCTGTTGGCGACTTCTCAGGAGGCGCGGCTGATAGTGGACGCAGTGGCCGTGGGAACTGAAGATGAGGAGGCAATCTGAGCAGGAATTGGACACGGTTCCACCCGAGGGGTCTCTCCCGGAGGCGGCTGCAGCGGTGGCGGTTGAGGCGGAGGTGGTGGCAACAGGTGGCTCTATCCCGGTGTCAGTGTTGGTGATCGGATGACTGAGGGTGACTCCCTCAACTTTCTGCATCCCGAAGAAGAGAGACACCGAGTAGCTCCACAGTTTGTAGTTCCTGGTCCCATCCGGCTTCGCAGTGAGTTTGGGAAGACCTGACAGAGTGAAGGTGGAGGCCATGATGAGGTTGATGATGATGTGGCAGGCGACTTGAGATAGCGGCTCGAGATGCCGACACAATACAAAGTCGAGGTGGCTGATGCTGATGTGCAGAAGTGATGATGGGTGCCAGATGGTTGGGTGCAGGGGTGAGACCTCGTGCGTGAAAGTGACAGAAACATCAGAGAGTAAAACAAGAAAGAAACTGCTGCTGGTGAGGAGGAACAAGCGCAGGGGCGAAACCACGTGCGCGCACGACGGAGATGGCAGAGGAGCGAAAGCTGCTGCTGATGAGGAAGAGGGGGTGCAGGGGCGAAACCACGTGCACGCAACCACCAAGAGGAAGTAAAATGGTGCTGCCACAACACCTTATTCAGAAGACGCGCTGCCACCGCAGTTCTTCTGGCGACCACGGTTCTTCGAGGTGGAGAGATTTGAGTGAAGGAGAAGTGGGTGCGGCCAAATGGTGAGCACAAAAGAGCCAGGTGTTTCACTTGCGCTCTGATACCATGTCAGAAGATTACTGGTTCTGCTGTTAAGTGGACGCGGTCACAAGGACGAGTGTTGTAATGGGGAACAGAAGCATGAGCAGAAGCAGTGCAAAAACGACGATGGAAAGCGGAATGGAAGCTGAAGCAGAGGAACAGCACAGGAATGAATTGTGGACGCAGCACCGAAGGTGCGAGCACTAAGGAATTGCTGAGAAGAGTGGACTCATCACTTTGGAGAGAAGGACGGAAGCTTCCTCGAAGGTGCGGGCGTTGTTGATGTATGAGTGATGCTGGTGAGAAAGGGTGGACGTAGTGCGAGAACACAGGCGCTGAGAGACGAGTGAGGGTAAAGGGACTGGAGGCGGCCCAGAGAGCGAGCCTGAGGAGGAATCCAATGGATTAATTATAGACTAGAATACAAGAAGCACAAATCGGAAATTTCTAGCCTAGCGCGCTTCGTCGAGCAGGCATAGAAGGGAGGTGGTGGCTCGGGCGAGTGAGGGGGGGAGAGCGCCTCGAGACCATGATTCGGCTTTGCCAGCCGTACGCATAGAGGAGTGACGTGCGCATGCACGATCTTCGCAGGTGCATTTCGCCTGGACCGTTGTTGCACTTGGTCTTGACGAGGCTCGCATGTTTTTCGATCGTAAGACCGTTAGGATTTTGGTCGTATGACTCCGGAGATGAGCCTGCACTGTCACTATTTATTTTCTCAAAGGCTGCACCCCTTGAAGTGATCTCCAGGATAATGTCCAACAGACAACAGATGTTCCGTGGAATCACTGATAAGACGGCCATGATACAACCCAAGACTGTGGAAGAGTGTCCAAGTGATTGCCGAAGTGGATGGATGACCCTTGGACAACACTTGGAAGAGTGGAAGGAAGGTTATTGGGCTTCCATGAAGTGATTTCTGAGTGGTTGTCTTGGTTCTGTGCATTTGTAATGTTCTATGCTTAAGGGGAGTAGTAGAACCGGTAATGAGTGGGCTGTCAAAGTGACCAATGGGTGTGGCTGTGGAATGAGCCTCTTTTTGGGGTGTAGAGGGTACAAAATCCGCAGAAGAGGGGTAGCAAAAGTGGGCTATATGTGAATCCGCGGAAATGTCATGCAAGACAAACTAGAGGGGAGCATAATCCGCAGAAAAAGGGGTATTCCAGAATGGGGTGATGGGATTCCGCGGAATTGCCATGTCAAGGAGACGGTGTGAGAGGAGGAAAGACCACTTGTGAGTGATCAAGTGTGCTGGTGTGTTGTGGTGGATGTGGGATGGAGTTCCATGGTGTGCAGAAGGAAGAGATGTGCGATGGACAACATAGAAGGCGGGAAGGTGAAGTGAAAAAGCAGAACAATGGTAAGCGCAGCAAAAATTGGGGTAACAGTTGTGCCAGAGTTGTGCCTGAGTTGTGCAAGATTTATGCCATATTTGTGCCAGAGTTGTGCCAGAGTTGTGCCAAAGTCGTGCCATATTTGTGCAAGAGATGTGCGAGAGTTGTGCCATAGTTGTGCCAGAGTTGTGCAAGAGTTGTGCCAGAGTTGTGCCAGACTTGAGCCAGAGTTGTGCAAGAGTTGTGCCAGAGTTGTGCCAGAGTTGTGCCAGAGTTGTGCCAGAGTTGTGTCAAAGTTGTGCCAGAGTTGTACCTGAGTTCTGCCACATTTGTGCCAGAGTTGTGCCAGTTTTGTGCGAGAGTTGTGCCAGAGATGTGTCAGAGTTGTGCCACAGTTGTGGAGATGCGGGCTCGTTGTGCCAGAGATGTGAAAGATTTGTGCAAGAGAAGTGCGAGAGTTCTGCCAGAGTCGTGCCAGAGTTGTGCAAGACCTGTGCCAGAGTTGTGCCAGAGTTGTGCCAGAGTTGTGCCAGAGTTGTACCAGAGTTGTGCCAGAGTTGTGCCAGAGTTCTGCCAAAGATGTGCGAGAGTTATGCCAGTGTTGTGCCTGAGTTGTGCCAGAGTTGTGCCAGGGTTGTGGCAGAGCTGTGCCAAAGTTGTACCAAAGTTGTGGCAGAGTTATGGCAGAGTTGTGCCAGAGTTGTGGAAGAGTTGTGCCACAGTTGTGCCAGAGTTGTGCCAGATTTGTGCCAGGGTTGTGCCAGAATTGTGCCAGAGTTGTGCCAAAGTTGTGCCACAGTTGTGCCATAATTGTGCACAAATTGTGCCATAGTTGTGCCATAGTTGTGCCAGAGTTGTGCCAAGGTTGTGCCAGAGTTGTGCCAGAGTTGTGCCATAATTGTGCACAAATTGTGCCACAGTTGTGCCATAGTTGTGCCAGAGTTTTGCCACAGTTGTGCAGAGTTGTGCCAGAGTTATGCCACAGTTGAGCCAGAGTTGTGCCAGAGTGTGTCAGAGTTGTGCCAGAGTTGTGCCAGACTTTTGTCAGAGTTGTGCCAGAGTTGTGCCAGAGTTGTGCCAGAGTTGTGCCAGAGTGTGTCAGAGTTGTGCCAGAGTTGTGCCAGACTTTTGTCAGAGTTGTGCCAGAGTTGTGCCAGAGTTGTGCCACAGTTGTGCCAGAGTTGTGCCAGAGTTGTACCAGAATTGTGCCAGAGTTGTGCCAGAATTGTGCTTAAGTAGTGTCAGAGTTGTTCCAGAGTTTTGCCAGAGTTGTGCCAGTGTTGTGCCAGAGTCGTTCAAGAGTTTAGCCAGAGTGGTGCCAGAGTTTTAGCAGGGTTGCGCCAGAATTGTGCCATAGTTGTGCCAGAGTTGTTCCAAAGTCATGCTAGAGTTGTGCCATAATTGTGCACGAATTGTGCCATAGTTGTGCCATAGTTGTGCCAGAGTTGTGGCAGAGTTGTGCCAGATTTGTGCCTGAGTTGTACAAGAGTTGTGCCATAGTTGTGCGTGATGGATATGAGAGTGCCAGAAAGTGACAAAAATAGGTTGCTCGATATAAATCATCTGCATGACAGTTGCATAGAGGATGTTTCACAGGTTCTAACGCACTTTACGGAACTCAATTCGGAGTCCGTTTGAGTGAGATATGGATTTCCAAAGTTTGGAGATCATGAGTCGGGTTCAAGTGACGACCTGAGCACTTTGAGCTCAAAAGGCGGCAGGATTATTGGCCAGGACGGCTGAGAGCGGCCTTCAAGGAGAAAAGACGGCTGGAGGATGTCCAAGAGACTTCAAGGAAGGACCAATCCACGATTATTAGCCATGCAGGCCATGCGAGACATAATTCTCTTGTGTGACAAGGTGACTGCCGCTCATCCCGCTAGGCTAGGAGTGTGCTAGAGGGTGAGCTTTGACAGAGTGGATCTCAGTGCTCCCTTAGCCAAATGAGTCATATAAGGGCTTGTTAGAAAGCTGTGATGATTTACTTTTTCACTTAAGAGTTGATTCAGACATTCGTGTTCTCTGCAAACCTACATTCGCTTCCGTAATTTCTGTCTGTGCAACCTGCAACTTCCTCTCACAAACAGTTGGTCCTGCCTAGGCGGCTCTTAGTGAGCCTGATCACCTCCCTGAGGGCTGCCCCAGTTTCCATCAGTGGTATCAGAGCTAGAACAAGGCTTTGTCTCATCCTTGAGGCATTCCTTGCACCCTGTTGTGTGAGAGAGTCGTTTGTGGACTGAACATTGCACTACCATGGCGACATCCGCTTCTGTGGTGGCCGGCGTCAACATCGCCAAGTTCGAAGGCAAGAACTTCTTCAACTGGAGCAACAACATGAAGTTGGTGCTAATGGAGAGGGTCTTTGGAGCCAGGTGGATGAGAAGAAGGAACCAGAAGAAAGCTCCCTATCTCCTGTCGAGGCCCGTACCTACCGCGAGAAGCGTGACCGCGCCCTCGCAACCATCTACCTCCACCTCACCGAACGGCAACATCTCCTCATCCGTGGCATCCTCACGCCAAAGGAGGTTTGGAAAAAGCTTGAGTCCACTTATGCTTCCAATTCAATCCTCATGAATATGCAGCTGCGTCGACGCTTTCACACTGTGAAGATGGATGAGTCCGGATCCATGATTGACTACACCAACATGGTGAAGTCTCTCTCTGACCAGCTTGCTGCGATTGAGGACTCTGTCAAGGAGCGTGTGCTCATGCTAACCATCCTCTCTGGCCTTCCTACCAGCTACACTCCTCTCATTGTTGCCCTGGACCAGCACAACAACAAGCTCTCTATCAACGATGTGGAGGAGAGCTTGCTGTTTGAGGAGGAGCGGCGCAAGGGAGAGGAGGGCGGAAGCGGACTGGACGGCGCTCTCATCACCAACTTTGGTCATGGGGGCGGTGCTACATCAACCAGGAGCAACGGCGGAGGATGAAAGAAGAAGGGTAACTGCCACTACTGCAAGAAGCCGGGCCATTGGGCGCGCGAATGCCGGAAGAAGAAGGCGGACCTTGCGGCTGGAGTGGGAGCGGGAAAACAGTCCGACGCTTCCGCGAACACCGCAGATTGGGAGAGTGGATTCGTAACAACCATCCGGGTCCTGCACGTCTCCGACAACACCGCCCTGTTCTGGATCATCGACTCGGGAGCCACGCGGCACATGACGTGTCACCGGGAGTGGTTCGTTGTCTACACCGTCATTGAGCCTCGTCGGGTGTACATGGGGGACAACCATGTGCAAATGGCGGTTGGGGAGGGTGAGATTATGTTTTGTGCTTCCGTTGAGGGCAAGCACGTAGAACGTTGTGTGAAGGGGGTGCTCCATGTTCCGGGGCTGGCAGCTAACCTCCTCTCTGTCTCATCTCTCATCTCCAAAGGCATGCAGGTTTGCTTTGAGAATGGTGGCTGCACCATCTCTGCAAGTGCGGGGCGTGTGCTTGCAAAAACGGACAAGGAGGACGGTCTTTACCGCCTCTACGTGGCATCGGAGAAGGAAGCCGACTTAGCGTTGGCGGCGAGAGAGGAAAAACACGACATAGGCCTGTGGCACCGCCGGCTCGGTCACCTCGGATTTGGCGCCATCATCTCCATGCAGCAGATGGTCTGCGGCCTGGAGCTCAAGGGGGTGAAGCAGCCTGGTGCATCGGCTTGTGAGAGCTGCATTGAAGGGAAGCAAGCCCGCTCTCCTTTCACGGGGGAAGGGAAGGGCGCGACTGAGCTTCTCTCACTCGTTCACTCTGATTTGTGCGGTCCCATGCCATCACAATCCTTGTCCGGCAAGTTGTACTTTGTCACGTTTATTGATGACAAGTCGAGGAAGACGTGGGTGTCGTTCCTGGCCGGAAAGGATGAGTGCTTTGATGCTTTCAAGGTGTGGATTGCTGCTGCACAGAATGAGAGTGGCAGGCGGTTGAAGGTGCTTCGCACCGATGGTGGAGGAGAGTACCTCTCCAACGACTTCCGCACCTTCCTCAAGCGTCGCGGGATCAAGCACGAGGTCACCCCACCTGGAAAACCGCAGCTGAACGGCGTGGCTGAACGCGTGAACCGCACGCTCATGGAGCATGTTTGCAGCATGCTCCAAGACGTGGGGCTCCCGCCAACCTTTTGGGCGGAAGCGGTCAATACCGCCGTGTACCTGAAAAACCAGAGCATTACGCGCGCCGTGCCGCTGTTGACACCGGAGGAGGCGTGGACGGGACGCAAGCCAACAGTGACGCACCTGAAAGTCTTTGGGTGTGGCGTATTCGTGCACGTGCCTGCCGGCAGCCGTAACAAGCTGGACGCAAAGTCGGTGAAGGCTGCCTTCCTTGGCTACGACACAATGGGATACCGCCTCTACAACCTCGCCGCACGCAAGATCATCCGCAACTGTGACGTGGTCTTCCAGGAGGAAGTGAAGGGCTGGACTTGGACCCCTATATCGGCAGTTCCGCTTGCTCCCGCACTTGTACCAGAAGTGGGAGAAGTACCGGTAGCAGAAGAGGGCGGTGCAGAAGATGGCGATGACAGCGGCAACGACAAGGAGGTGGAGGGAGCTGAGAAGGAGAAGGAGCCGGCAGCGGAGTCTGATGAAGAGGAGCAGCAAAGCAATGCAGAGCAGCTGCCACAACGGTCCGCACGTCTCAACAAAGGTGCAAAGGACAGTGGGGAGCCGCTGAGGCGATCTGAGCGCCTCGCAAACAAATAGAGGCCACTGGAGGAGCTGGTGAACCTGTGCACCGTTCCACCACCAACGGAGTCATCTGACCTCGAGCTTCTCTTCCTCACAGTCACCGATGACTCAGCCACATTCGCTGAAGCCATGCGCAACGCCGAGGCGGCAGATTAGCGTGTAGCAGCAGATGAGGAGTATGGTGCGCTCATGAAGAACAGAACCTGGACTCTCGAGGAGGCTCCACGCGGCAGCCGGGTGATCAGATGCCGGTGGATCTTCAGGCGCAAGCTTGGTGCGGATGGTAAGGTGCTCAGGTACAAAGCACGGCTGGTTGCAAAGGGGTATGCGCAGACTGAGGGTGTGGATTACAATGAGACATTTGCACCTGTCGCAAAGTTCCCATCCATCCGAGCGATCCTCGCCCTTGCTGCTGCTATGGACTGGGAAGTGCACCAAATGGATGTGACTTGTGCATTTCTGAATGGTGACCTCGAGGAGGATGTGTACATGGAGCAGCCAGAGGGGTATGTGGTGGAGGGAAAGGCGGATTTTGTGTGCAAGCTTGTGAAGGCTCTCTACGGCCTGAAGCAAGCACCACGAGCATGGTACCACAAGATGGATGAGCAGTTGGCTGGCCTTGGATTTGTGCGTAGTGAAGCTGATCATGCAGTCTATGGGCGCACTCAAGAGGCAATCCAGGTCATCATCTTGCTCTATGTTGATGATCTGCTCATTGCATCTGACTCCAAGTCACTTTTGGACGATGTGAAGCAGTCCCTTGCTGCCAGGTTTGACATGAAAGACATAGGAGAGCTCAGTTACTACCTTGGCCTTCAGGTCAAGCGCGACCGGCAGCAGCAGACTTTAGAGTTGTCGCAGAGCATGTACGTGAGCGACATTGTCAAGCGCTTCAACATGGCAGGAGCGCGCAAAGCAACAACACCACTGGAAGTGGGAGCGAAGCTGAGCATGATGCAGACTCCCCGCGACATGCAAGAGAGCAGCCGCATGGAAGCACTGCTGTACAAAGCAGCAGTTGGAAGCCTCATGTATGCAGCAGTCGGCACGCGCCTCGACATCAGCCAAACAGTGGGAGTGTTAAGCAAGTTTTGCGCGAATCCGGGCGTGCCGCATTGGGAGGCGGTCAAGCGCGTGCTGCGCTACCTCGACAGTAGCAGCAGCCTTTGCCTCACCTTCAACGGCAACAACAGCCCCATCCTCTTCGGCTACAGTGACGCAGATTGGGGAGGTGACCTGGACACAAGGAGGTCGACCAGTGGGTTAGTGTTTGTGCTCGGGGGAGGTGCAATCAGTTGGAGGAGCAAGAAGCAAGAGTGTGTCGCCCTCTCCTCCACCGAAGCAGAGTACATCGCGCTGAGTGAAGCAGCAAAGGAAGCCGTGTGGCTGCGTGAGCTGCTAGCAAGCCTTGGACAGCAGCAGACCACAGCGACCACCATCTACTGTTACAACATGAGCGCCATTGCTCTGACCAAGAACGCCGAGTTTCACGCCCGCACCTAGCACATCGACCTGCGGTACCACTTCATCCGCGAGCTCGTGGTGAAGCAGGTGGTGCAGATCAAGTTCTGCCCTTCAAGCATGATGCTGGCAGACTTTCTGACCAAGCCGCTGGCAACGCACCGCTTTCAGCAGCTGAGGGGACAGTGCGGACTTGTGTGATTTTTATTCTCGCAAAGTGGGAGAATGATGGATATGAGAGTGCCAGAAAGTGACAAAAATAGGTTGCTCGATAAAAATCATTTGGCCTGAGAGATTCATAGAGGATGTTTCACAGGTTCTAACGCACTTTACGGAACTCAATTCGGAGTCCGTTTGAGTGAGATATGGATTTCCAAAGTTTGGAGATCATGAGTCGGATTCAAGTGACAACCTGAGCACTTTGAGCTCAAAAGGCGGCAGGATTATTGGGCAGGACGGCTGAGAGCGGCCTTCAAGGAGAAAAGACGGCTGGAGGAAGTCCAAGAGACTTCAAGGAAGGACCAGTCCACGATTATTAGCCATGCAGGCCATGCGAGACATAATTCTCTTGTGTGACAAGGTGACT
>SZWC01024668.1:14306-26933 GCA_023375785.1 Penium margaritaceum | reverse complement strand
CGACCCATGCCATTGCTGATGTACACAAACATGGAGATGGTATATTAGCTGAACATATCACAACACTTACCTTATTACCTTATTAGTTGGTTTGTTGCATGTTGAAGAGAATAGATTTGCACTTTCATATTTTGTTTGTTGCACGGATATGGAGCTTTGCGATTGGAATTCAAGAGCGTACTTGGTTGCATACTTTTTTGCAAAGATACCCCTGTCTGGGCAAAGAGTAACCATGAGCAGGGGCCTTTGCACATTCAACTCCGCCTCAGAAAGATATCGCGAGGGTGTACAATATACGCATGCACATACGTGGTGCATGAGATCAGTTTTTCTTTTGTTGCATTAATACAAAGCCTTGCGATCGGAATCGAAGAGCATACTCGGTTGCATACTTTTTTGCAAAGATACCCTTGTCTGGGCAAAGAGTAACCATGAGCAGGGGCCTTTACACATTCAACTCCGCCTCAGAAAGATATTGCAAGGGTGTACAATATACGCATGCACATACGTGGTGCATGAAATCAGGTTTTCATGTGTTGCATTGATGGAGAGCTTTGCGGTTGGAATTCAAGAGCGTACTTGGTTGCATACTTTTTTGCAAAGATACCCCTGTCTCGGCAAAAGAGTAACCATGAGCAGGGGCCTTTGCACATTCAACAATCGCGAGGGTGTACAATATACACATGCACATACATGGTGCATGAGATCAATTTTACCATGATATCTTTACATTGGTAAAAGTAGGATACTTGAAAGGTACATATACGGTCATCATTCTCATCACTTGAAGGTATCACAATGGCGATGATTGCCACTGGAAATCACAAGACAATGACAATGATTGTCATTGCAACAAGGTGAAGAATACAATTGTTTTGTAGGATTGGGATCTGTATGATTGGGTGAGTGAGTGCGTGAGCAAGTGATGAAGTGGGTGGGTGGGTGCATGGATGGATGGGTGAGTGAGTGAGTGAGTGAGTGAGTGAGTGAGTGAGTGAGTGAGTGAGTGAGTGAGTGAGAGAGTGAGTGAGTGCGTTAGTGAGAGAGTGGGTGAGTGTGAGTGAGCGAGCGAGTGAGCGAATAACGGACAGAGTGAGTGACTGAGTAATTGAGTGGGCGGATGGGTGAGTGAGTGAGTGGATGGGTGAGTGAGTGGGGGAATGAGTGAGAGTGAGTGGGTGGGTGAGTGAGTGAGTCATTGTCGCCGTCGCTGTTGCCATTGTCCCTTGTTGTCGGTGTCGTCATTGTCGCACCATTGCCGTCACTGTCACTCACATGACATCACACCACATCACATGACATCACACCATATCACAACATGTCATCACATTGCATGGATTGTATCGGTTTGCATCTCACGCTCAATTGGATGGCATGCCATTGAATTGCATCGAACCGCTTCGCATTGCATCACGCTGAATCACTGTCACTGTCACTGTCACTGTCACTGTCACTATCACTGTCCCATCACATCACAATCACAACACATCACATCGCATCATATCAAAACACAATGTGTTACATGACATTACACAGTCTTCAGTCTTTAAGATAAATTCCAAGCATAACTGCAAAGTAGTGAATGACAAGATGATCACGTACTAATAAACAATGAACTACAAGCAAACAAGGTGATGAAGAACAAAACAGAACTACAGTTAAGCAAAAGAGAAAGAAAGAAGGGGATGGGATGGGGAAAGGAGAGAGAGAGAGAGAGAGAGAGAGAGAGAGAGAGAGAGAGAGAGAGAGAGAGAGCATCACGTTGTATTGATCACATCACATCACATCACATTACATCACATCACATCACATCACATCACATCACAACACATCACATCACATAACATCACATCTGTGAACCGAGGGGTGCCCGGGGTGACGGTCACACGCCGAGCCCTTGGGATGAACCTCCCACCCTCGACCCCTTGGTGTGTGGGCCAGCCCTTGAGATGTAGCACGACCCTCTCCTAGCAGCAAGACCGCTGCTAGTGACCGAGGTTCGTGTCGTGCGACTCTCCCGGCAACGTTTGCACCAAGGTGCGCTGCGGAAGACTTGTAGGATCGAATGGATGTGTGCGAGAGAATGCTTGGAAAACAAGGAGAGTTGGGCAAGGAATGAATCCTTAGACTTGATAGATCAGTACAAGGCAATGTACAAAGTCTCTGGGTGAGATTGGCATGCCTAGATCAATCCCTAGGCTTCCTTATGTACCAGCCCCTATGAGGCTGCCGAAATCTACTCAGCGCTCCGATGCCCTCTATTGAGGCGCATTCATGAAAATAACACATGCATCATGTAGTACGCGCCACGAGCTTTCCAACGCACCAAAGAACGCCTCGATCCGTGAAGAAACGGCTAAGTTATGGCCGTTTGAGTGCTCCACGCGTGACGGCCGCTGGCAGCACCGCCAGCGGAGGTCACGGCCGCCCGAAGCGCCCTTGCTTGCGAATGCAGCACCAGCCACCATCCCGAAGCACCCATGGACCACAATGAACCTTGCCTCATTGGCTAAACGTCCATCCAGGGGCGCTTCGGCTGCAGTGGGCGAGAAAGTCGCTCCGCCGTGCTCGGGGTCGAACCGGTACGTCTCCTGTTTTCTGGAGGTGTGCCTCCCACCTTTGCACGGCCGTATCTTTCTCGTCTCTGCACCAAATGACCCGGTTCTTGGGTCGATTTCGCACGGTTTTTCATGTAGAATACAATGGGGATATCAAAGCATGCATTTGACCTCAGCATGATGACGTAATAACCGCCTCGACCGGCGGCTCCCATAACATCACCCCCCCTCCGAGGGCGCACCGTCCCGGTGCGCTCCTGGTACGCTCGGAGGACCGTGTTGACAGCACCGCCCCTGTGGAAATCGGTTTCGAGGACCCAGCAGTTGTGCTCAGGCCCATAGCCGAGCCATTGCACCAGGTATTGCCACCCGTTACCGCGCCGACGGTGCCCGAGAATCTTCTCCCCCACATACTCCTCTTCACCCTCCACCAAGACCGGTGGGGGAGGGGCCTGTCCCCGCGCCACAAACTGTGCATCCGGCTCCTTGTAGGCCTTGAGAAGAGAAACGTGGAATACGGGATGGATCCCATAGTGGTCCGGCAGCTCCAACTCGTAGCTCACCGCGGACCGCTTCTCCTTGACCGGAAAAGGTCCCACCCACCGTGGCTTGAGCTTGTCGCTGCCCATCCCCGCCAGCTGTAGGTTCCGCGAGCTCAGCAGCACCTGTTGTCCCACCGAGAACTCCTCGGCTGTCCGGTGCTTGTCCGCTTGCCGCTTCATCTGCTGCTGTGCCTTGTGTAGCACCTCGCGTACACCGCGCCACACCTCTGTGAAGTCGCTTGTAAACTGCTACACCGCGGGTAGGTCCGACCCCGTTGCCATGTCTGAGGGATATGCCGGCTGCACCCCATACACTACCTCAAAGGGGGACCGCCCCGTAGAGGCATGCACTGCTGAGTTGTAGGCAAACTCAGCCACCGGGAGCTTGCATTCCCATCCCTCGCCATCCGGCTCCAAGATCCCCCGCAGTAGGTGCTCCATGGTTTGATTGGTGCGCTCAGTTTGGCCATCCATTTGGGGATGGTAGGCCGATGAAAGAGCCACACGGGTGCCTAGCTTCTTGAAGAGTTCCTCCCAAAACCGGGAGGTGAAGCGCGGGTCGCGGTCCGAGACCATGCACTTCGGCACCCCGTGCAGTTTGATGACGTGTTGCAAGAGGAGTTGAGCCGTCTCNCCACACCTCTGTGAAGTCACTTGTAAACTGCTGCACCGCGGGTAGGTCCGACCCCGTTGCCATGTCTGAGGGACATGCCGGCTGCACCCCATACACTACCTCAAAGGGGGACCGCCCCGTAGAGGCATGCACTGCTGAGTTGTAGGCAAACTCAGCCACCGGGAGCTTGCATTCCCATCCCTCGCCATCCGGCTCCAAGATCCCCCGCAGTAGGTGCTCCATGGTTTGATTGGTGCGCTCAGTTTGGCCATCCATTTGGGGATGGTAGGCCGATGAAAGAGCCACACGGGTGCCTAGCTTCTTGAAGAGTTCCTCCCAAAACCGGGAGGTGAAGCGCGGGTCGCGGTCCGAGACCATGCACTTCGGCACCCCGTGCAGTTTGATGACGTGTTGCAAGAGGAGTTGAGCCGTCTCTGCTGCCGTGACCTTCTCCGCACATGGAATAAAGTGCGCCATTTTGCTGAACCGGTCCACCATCACCAGCACCATGGTGTTGCGCGTTGCATTTCGTGGAAGACCCCCCACAAAATCAAGTGAGATGTCTGTCCACATACGTTCCGGCACCGGTAGCGGCTGCAGCTCCCCTGGCGCCCGTGTCCTCCGTGACTTGATTCTTTGGCACGTGTCACAGCTGCTCACGTACTCCTTACAATATGCTCCCATCGTCGCCCACCAATATTGGCGCGCAAGCGTCTTGAAGGTCTTGTCATGGCCGAAGTGACCACTGTAGTGCGATTCATGCGCCTCTTCCAACAGCGCTTGCCGCAATGACGCACTCCGCGGCACCACAATCTGGTTCCCCTTCTCACGCCGCCAATACTGGCCGTCCCACTTGCACCCCTTCACCGTACTTCCGGCAAAGTCCTTATCCTCCGCATACCCGTGTGCAAACAGGCTGCGGATGATTGGAGATCCCGCCAGCACCGTGATCGCATGCACGCCCAAGTCCGGGCGACGCGAAAGCTGGTCCACTGGATTGATCCTCCCTCGTTTGTACTGGATCTCGTAGTCGAAGCCGCCCTCCAGCAGCTCCATCCACCGTGCTTGACGACGACTCAGGTTTGGTTGCGACTTGAGGTACTTGAGCGCGTAGTGGTCCGTGTGCACCACACACCGTCGCGCCTCAAGGTAGCACCTCCATTGCTTGAAGGCCTGGACCACCGCGAGCATCTCCTTCTCGTGGATCGGGTAGTTGAGCTCAGCCCCTTTCAGCTTCTTGGAGTAGTACGCAATGGGCTGCAACCCCTTCCCTTGGTCCTGCATCAGCACCCCGCCGATTGCANAGTCGCTTGCGTCCGTCGCCAACACGTACTCCTTGCTCGTGTCCGGATGCACCAACACCGGGGCTTGACACATGGCAGCCTTCATTGCACCGAAGGCTTGCCCCTCCTTTGCACCCCACTCCCATTGGCGCCCTTTCTTGAGCAAGTCTGTCAAGGGTGCTCCCATTGCCGCGTGCCCCCGGATAAACCTCCGGTAGTAGTTCGTAAAACCCACAAAAACCTGGATGTCACGCACACACGCCGGCTCTGGCTACTCCTGCACTGCTTCCACCTTTTTTGGGTCCATGCGGATTCCCCTCCCGCTGACAATGTGCCCGAGGAACTCCACCTCCTGCTTGGCGAATTCACACTTGCTGAGCTTGGCAAACAGCCACTCCTTTCTCAGCACTTCCATCACCTTCCGCAGGTGCTCTTGGTGCTCCTCCATCATTCGCGAGTAGACAAGGATGTCGTCGAGGAAGACGACCACGAACTGGTCCAAGTAGGGGTGGAACACCCGGTTCATCAACGCCATGAACGTAGCAGGAGCATTCGTTAGCCCAAAAGGCATCACGAGATACTCAAAGTGTCCATAGCGCGTCCGAAACGCGGTTTTTTCCACATCCTCCTCCGCAATGCGGATTTGGTGGTACCCCGACCTCAGGTCCAGTTTGCTAAAGACGCGTGCGCCTTGTAGCTGGTCAAACAGCTCCTCGGCCCGCGGCAACGGGTAGCGGTTCTTCACCGTGATATTGTTGAGCGCCCGGTAGTCCACGCACATCCGCAGCTCCCCTGATTTCTTCTTGACGAACAGCACCGGTGCCGCATACGGAGACACCGACGGCCGAATGAAGCCTTGGTCCACCACTTCCCCCAACTGCTTCTTGAGCTCCGCAAGCTCCGCGTCGCTCATGCGGTTGTAAGACCGCACCGTTGGTGACGAACCTGGTACCACCTCGATCCTGTGGTCGATGTCGCGCCGCGGTGGCAGCCCCTTTGGCAATTCCTCTGGAAAAACGTCCCCGAACTCCTTGAGCACCTCCCCAACACCGGGAGGCAACTCTGGAGCTCCCGCGCCTTCCACCGGCTGCCCCTCCGCTGCTTCAACCGCTGCAATCTGCTGCTCTGCTGCTTGTTGTGGACGCACCCATGCCGAGTAAACCTGGTCACCCTTGCGCTCGTACCGCTTCAGCTGCTGCAAGTTGATGACGCGCAGCTGCTTCCCCGCTTCCGCCACTTCCGACTCCTTCTCCTCACCCCGCCACAAGGGCAAAGTGATATTTTTCCCGCCCGCCTTTACGACCACCCGGTTTCACCTCCAAT
This sequence comes from Penium margaritaceum, assembly GCA_023375785.1. Taxonomy (NCBI): domain Eukaryota; kingdom Viridiplantae; phylum Streptophyta; class Zygnematophyceae; order Desmidiales; family Peniaceae; genus Penium; species Penium margaritaceum. The sequence goes on along the minus strand of SZWC01024668.1, from coordinate 20,614 downwards.
CCACCTTCGGATTCCAAACGTGCAACCAATCCCGGCCGATCAAACAATCGTAGTCATCCATAGGGCAAGTGTGGAACTCCATGTTGCACACCAACTCACCCATATGGACTTTGCGCTTGACGAGAGGCCTACCGCACTCCACCACTCTGGACACCTGTCGCGCCTTGGCCGATGTCCCCGGCTGCCGTGCGAGCTCCAATCTCGTCGCCAACCTGTCATTGAAGAAGCTATGGCTTGCAACGCCGTCTAGCAGCCCACGTAGCTTCCTCCGATCCTTGAAACTCCCCTCCGGAATCTCAAGAACCAGCTCCAAGATGATCCCTGGAAACTGCCGGGTCTCACCTTCATTCCGCAACAGCACTTGAGGCAGCTCCTTAATCGGCAAAAGCCTTTCAAGGCTGGTGCTGTCCTTTGCAGACGAAAGACTTGCAGCAGTAGGTCGTCCCCTCCTCACTGCTGCTGCCCGTTTCCCTGCTGTGCCTTGCGCTTGGGGCAATCCCGCTTGCGATGACCCTCCTCACCACAAGCCCAGCACTTGCCTCTCGGTCCTTGCTGTCCGCCCGCGCCCCGCTGTCCGGCTTGGATTGCATCCACCTCCATGGGCACAGCCTGACCCGGCTGCTCCACCCGTGGTTGTGTTGCATAGCTGGTCCGGCGCGCATTGTAGCTTACCGCATCGATGCGCTCCGCCGCCGAGACCAACTCCGCAAAGGTCCGCAACCCGAGCACCGCGAGTTCACGTTGGACGTGTGGCTTCAGGCCGTTGTGGTAGCGGTCGTACGCCTCCGCGTCCGAGAGGTCGTCAATCTGCGCCGCCAAGGCCATGAAGCGTGTAGTGTAGTCCTGGACCGATCCGCCTTGCTTGACGTGCTTGATCTTATCACGTGCGACCCGGCTGCCGTTGAGGAGGTCGAAACGCGCCTGGAGCATTGTCTCGAACTGCTCTCACGTCTCTGGCTTCTCCGTCAACGCCCGCGCACCGAGCTGCACTTCCCACCCTGGCGGTAGACTCAATAATGGCTGAAGCCGTGCACCGGCCCCCAACCCGTTCGGCAACCCAGCGGCATTCCGCCGGCACAACGCCGACCACCACTGCAGCGCCATTCCCCGGAGTAGCGTAGGTGCATACTCCAGCCTTGTGGCATCTTCTCCCACGGGAACGCCCAACGCCGTGAAGTACTGCTTCACCGTGAAGAGCCACTCGTGCGCACTGCCCTTGCCGGTGTAGAACTCTGGCTCCTTCGGCTTGGGCCGCCGAAAGGCAGGTGCGGATGCCAACGGAACACCCCCCAACGCACTGCTCCCTTGGCCGACGTACCTCGCCTCAACCTCCGCACGCAGCTGTTGGTTCTCTTGACGCAACTCGTCAAGAGCACGCCGGATCTCCTCCATGAGGAAAGCCTGGTCAAATGCCGCTGCCGCCATGGTTCCGATTGTGACGAAAAAAAATATGGCCAAACGCAGTTGTGGCAGATCTGCTGCCTCTCTTGGATCCGCGCAAAACCGAGCGAACGTCCACGTGCTCTGATACCAAATGTGAACCGAGGGGTGCCCGGTGTGACGGTCACACGCCGAGCCCTTGGGATGAACCTCCCACCCTTGACCCCTTGGTGTGTGGGCCAGCCCTTGAGATGTAGCACGACCCTCTCCTAGCAGCAAGACCGCTGCTAGTGACCGAGGTTCGTGTCGTGCGACTCTCCTGGCGGCGTTTGCACCAAGGTGCGCTGCGGAAGACTTGTAGGATTGAATGGACGTGTGCAAGAGAATGCTTGGAAAACAAGGAGAGTTGGGCAAGGAATGAATCCTTAGACTTGATAGATCAGTACAAGGCAATGTACAAAGTCTCTGGGTAAGATTGGCATGCCTAGATCAATCCCTAGGCTTCCTTATGTACCAGCCCCTATGAGGCTGCCGAAATCTACTCAGCACTCCGATGCCCTCTATCGAGGCGCATTCATGCAAATAACACATGCATCATGTAGTACGCAGCACGAGATTTCCAACGCACCAAAGAACGCCTCAATCCGTGAAGAAACGGCTAAGTTATGGCTGTTTGAGTGCTCCACGCGTGACGGCCGCTGGCAGCACCACCAGCGGAGGTCACGGCCGCCCGAAGCGCCCTTGCTTGCAAATGCAGCTCCAGCCGCCATCCCGAAGCGCCCATGGACCACAATGAACCTTGCCTCATTGGCTAAACGTCCATCCAGGGACGCTTCGGCTGCAGTGGGCGAGAAAGTCGCTCCGCCGTGCTCGGGGTCGAACCGGTACGTCTCCTGTTTTCTGGAGGTGTGCCTCCCACCTTTGCACGGCCGTATCTTTCTCGTCCCTGCACCAAATGACCCGGTTCTTGGGTCAATTTCGCACGGTTTTTTGATGTAAAATACAATGGCGGTATCAAAGCATGCATCTGACCTCAGCATGATGATGTAATAATTGCCTCGACCGGCGGCTCCCATAACAATATCAACTGTGACATCGACAGCAACCCCCCCCCACGTGCAGCCCCCTCCCCAACTGCAATGGCATTCCATACCTTTGTGGGTGACGTTGCTGTTGCTGCCACTGTTGACATCAACATCGCCGCCGCTGTCCCTATCAATGTTTCCGTTGTCATCGCCGTCGTCACCGTCATCGCCGTCATCGTCACCATCGCCATCACCGTCGCCGTCGTCGTCGTCGCCGCCATTGCTGTCGCTGTCGTCGATGTTGTCGCTATTGTCGTCACACACAGACACGCACACATACACACACACACACACACACACACACCACACACACATGGCAGCGCATCACATCACATCATGTCATGTCGCTTGCTCTACTGATGATGTCAATGTCGATGTCACTGTCGACTGCCACTGTCACTACCACCGCCACTGCGACTGCCACTGCCACTGCCACCGCCACTGTCACTGTCACTGTCACTATCGTAGTTACAGTCGCAGTCGCAGTCGCAGTCGCAGTCGCAGTTGCAGCCACAGTCGCAGNCAACTGCAATGGCATTCCATACCTTTGCCGGTGACGTTGCTGTCGCTGCCACTGTTGACATCAACCTTGCCACCGCTGTCGCTGTCAATGTTGTCGTCACCATCGCCGTCGTCACCGCCATCGCCGTCACCATCGCCGTCACAAGCGGGGTCACTGTCGCCGTTGCTGTCGCCGTCGCTGACGCTGTCGCTGTTTTCGTCACACTCAGACACGCACACACACACACACACACACACACACACACCATACACACATGGCAGCGCATCACATCACATCATGTCATGTCGCTTGCTCTACTGATGATGTCGATGTCAATTTCACTGTCGACTGCCACTGCCACTGCCACTGCCACTGCCACCGCCACAGCGACTGCCACCGCCACTATCACTGTCCCTGTCCCTGTCGCAGTCGCAGTCACAGTCGCAGTCGCAGTCGCAGTCGCAGTTGCAGTCGTAGTCGTAGCCGCAGTCGCAGTCGCAGCCGCAGTCGCAGTCGCAATCGCAGTCGCAGTCGCACTCGCAGTCACAGTCGCAGTCGTAGTCGCTGTCGCTGTCGATGTCGCTGTCGCTGTCGCTGTGGCAGTCGCAGTCGCAGTCGCAATCGCTGTCGCTGTCGCTGTCGCTTTTGCTGTCCCTGTCCCTGTCCCTGTCGCTGTCGCTGTCGTAGTCGCAGTCGCAGTTGCAGTCGCAGTCGCAGTCGCAGTCGCAGTCGTAGTCGCAGTCGCCGTCGCCGTCGCAGTTGCAGTCGTAGTCGCAGTCGCAGTCGCAGTCGCAGTTGCAGTCGCAGTTGCAGTCGCAGTCGCAGTCGCAGTCGCTATCGCTGTCGTAGTCGCAGTTGCAGTCGCAGTCGCTGTCGCTGTCGCTGTCGCAGTTGCAGTCGCAGTCATAGTCGCTGTCGCTGTCGCTGTCATTGTCGCTGTCACTGTCGCTGTTGCTGTCGCTGTCGCTGTCGTTGTCGCTGTCGCTGTCGTTGTCGCTGTCGCTGTCGCTGTCGCTGCCGCTGCCGTCGTCGCCGTCGCCGTCGCCGTCGCCGTCGCTGCCGCCGTCGCCGTCGCCGTCGCCGTCGCCGCCGCCGTCGCCGTCGCCATCGCTGTCACTGTCGCTATCACTGTCGCTGTCGCTATTACTGTCGCTGTCGCTATCGCTGTCGTTGTTACTGTTGTTGTCGCTGTCGATGTCGCTGTCGCTGTCGCTGTCGCTGTCGCTACGCTGTCGCTGCCGTTGCCGCTGCCGCCGTCGCCGTCACTGTCGCCGTCGCCGTCGCTGTCGCTGTCGCTGTCGCTGTCGCTGTCACTGTCGTTGTCGCTGTTGCTGTTGCTGTCCCATTCACTGTCACTGTCACTGTCACTATCACTGTCACTGTCACTGTCGCTGTCGCTGTCGCTGTTGCTGTCGCTGTCACTGTCCCTGTCCCTTCACCTGCATGAAAACTTGTATGCATTGCGAAAAAATGGCGAACAGGCCGAAGGGAGGCAGAGTGACAGCAAAGTGAGAAGGAGGGAGAGGGCGAGGAGAGTAGGAAGAAGGAAAGGGAAAGATAGTGGGGGAGAGAACAGGGAGTGAGAGGGAGAATGAGGGGAGAGAGGGAGGCACTACCTCCTGTTGCTGCCCGCAGTCGCTACTGCCATCTGGAACTGCTGCCAATGCTGTTGCTTTTGCTGTGGTTGATGCTGTAGCTACTGCTCCACTGCTCCTGCTCCTGCTGCTGGTGGTTTTGCCGCCGTTGCTGTTGCTTCTGCTCTTGCTGACGCGCTGTTGCGCTGTTGTGCTGCTGTTATTGCAGTCGCGGCAGGCGCGGCTGCTATTGTGGCTGCTGGGCAGCTGCGCTGCTGCACTGTAGTGCCGCGTCTGCTACGCTTCTGCATCGATACTGCTGTGCTGCTGCGGCTTCGACGCTACGTTGCTATTGCTGCTTCCGCTACGCTATCGCTATGCATTCTGCTGCTGCTGCTGTTCCTTGTACTTGTGTTGCGAGGCATCAGCCACAGACATTGTCACAGACAATGTTGGTGGCTGCTACGGGTGCTGCTGCTGTTGCTGCTGCTATTGCGCAAGTAGTGACGCCATTGGTCGCGGGCCTGCGGGCACTAGAAGCAGCGAGCTTGCTCAGACGGGTGAGAGAACGAAAAAGCGCCCGCTCTTGTTCTCTCATTCGCGTCGCCTGCATCCACCCACGACGAACGGATAAGGTGCAGGCCCCTCAACCACAAAAACAACAAATCGGAGGTGTTGACCAGAACTTGGGTCAAATATGTTTTTTGGGTCCCAGGTCAACCGTAGTTCAAATATTTTTATACCCCAGTTCTCCGACTAATGAGAAGAGACTCTACGCCAAAGGAACTTCAGAGTTAAACCTGAAACATACGGGCTTCTAAGATAAATGAGTGTACAAATTGATATATTTTAAAATCAATATAATGTAATCCATATATCAATGTAATGTAGTTACATGCTGCTTACATGGATTTAGACATAGATATGGATGAGGTGTAGATGAACAAATAGATTTAACTATAGATATACATATGGATATGTTGCCGATGAGTTGTCCCAACCGGGACGCAACTACCAGTTGAAGCAACCCTCCTGCATTTTTTCTGCAAGGTGGTAAGCTTTGACAAGCACACAAAGAACAGAAACTTAAACAAGATTATGTTTTAGGTTTACCCATGAAAACAAACATAAATATGTGTGTGTGATAATTATTTGTACCAATTCTTACTATCGTATTGTCATTTGTATAAGAAGAATAATCATAATAGTATAAGATTTACTTAAAATCTGAAGATGATTCAAATCAATGAAAGGAAATCTAAAGGGCTTTTTTTTTTGTTTGATTTGACTACGAGGTTTGTACACACAATTTCATATGCAATAGTAGATACAACTGGATATGGATATCTAAACTTCCATACTACTTATTCTACAAATGTACACCATGTATACGCGATAAACTGGTTACTATGTAACCCGTTGTAAACTTTGTTTACAACATTGCTAACTTGTTTGGCTTTGTTTACGGGGCCTACCCCTCCGTCGGAGAGGGGAGGGGGGAGGAAACTTCCTCTTGTCCTTCCTTCTTGGGCCGTTAGCCCATGTGAGGGGTGGGACGTGGAAGTCGATCTCCTCGCCTCCCCCTTGGTCTGCCAGCCCTCATGATGGGGGGCGGGGAGGAGAGATCGTCTCCTCTCCTCCCCCTTGGGCCGTCGGCCCGGAAGAGGGGGGAGGCGAGTGAGCGGCGCCTCCTCACCTTCTCCATGGTCGAAGGGGGGGGGGGAGAGGGGAGAAGACGCTCACCTCAACGCCCCCTGGTGCAACCGG